>JAOYNN010079421.1:0-11959 GCA_025770095.1 Goniobranchus kuniei | reverse complement strand
ATCAATATATCTCTGTGGTAGCAGTGTTGCTTGTTCATTTCATTGCACATCGTCATAACCAAATTTTATTGGCCCGGACAGTGATTGACAGGTAAGCCAAACATTACCTAATCTGCTCATAGGTCACAGTGACATTGGCCATGCCTTTTCTTTCGTACTGTGCATCTTATCATTGAGCTACCTACAATGCCATGGGTAAATAAGCCGCTTCCTTGCCTTACATCCACATTTCTCCGTCTTCCGAGGATGTGGATGTAAGGCGAAGACCCTGTATTACAGGGATATTTCAGTTATTTTTTGCAAATCTTTTCGTCTCCCATCATCGACTTTCCATTACTCGATGATGATCCATTGCGGCCCTCAAAGTCCATTTTAAACGCAAGATACGACTTCATTTATTGATTGTTCCGTACCCGCCAAGTTTGCATTTTTACTATTCCGTTTCCAGTGGACACTGTGCTCATGCTCAACCGAATGTTTATTTTTTCTCTTCGCTTAGCGTATGCATACTGAATGAACAGAGAAGCACGTGAAAGCCAAAAGTGATAGAAATTAGCAGTTTTATTTCAGTTGGTTTAGAATTCAAATCAGTTTAAACTTGATCAAAAGTGTAAGATCTTCTCGGGAGCCATGAAAAAACAGAAAGTGCCTATGATTCGTGATGTTGTGGACTTAAAATCCAGAAGTATGACCTGCAGGCTTCGAGTAAATGTTTTGTTATTTGCTTTGTGTGGATCCCCGGTCACATTGGAATCAAAGGAAATGAAAAGGCAGATCGAATGGCAAAGACTGCTCTCCAAGAACCTGTAGATTGAAACAAGCTTGTAATTTTCTCAGATTTTAAAACTTTAACCAATGAATATATCCGTAAGGTATGGCAAGAAGAATAGGATAACCAAACTGAACATAAATTACATGAAATTATTCCCAACCTCACTGAAAAACTTCCATCTTTTAAATTGAATAGAAAGAGTGAGACAATAACCAGTCAACTTCGAATCGGCCATTCCTGGATAACCAATGCTTTAAACTCAAAAAAGAACCCTTGCCATTGTGTCCTTCATGCAGTGCCACTCTGACGATAAAGCACGTTTTGTTGGAGTGTGCACATAAGGAGGAACTTTTACATTAAAAAATTTATCTGACATCTTTTGAGATGTGGAACCCAACAACATCTTGGGATTTTTAAAAGTCATCCAATTTTGTAACAAAGTGTAAGAACCCGTACTTTTTAAATATTGTATTATAGATGATTTTAACTCTTTCATGCACTAGGAGGGAAGATAAAATCTAGACAGTACAGAAAAACTGAAATCAAGAATGCCCTGATGTACTGGGCATAAACCACAATCAAACTCAGTTCAATGAAATCAGTTGGCATCCCTGGTTTTAGTTTTAGGAATTTGTTTGTCATCAAAACCTGCTTTCAGGAAAATCAGTCATCTGGCACTGGCACCCACCCGTAGACTGTTCCAGTCAAACACGTTTAGTTATTTTAACTGTCAAAGTATTAGTGCCAGAAAAAAAAACACTTTTTTATAGTGCTAAATCCACATAAATGTGCTCAAAGTGCTTTACAAGTTTTCCCTGACAGGCTTTTTCCAACCAAATACCTTCTGAACTCCATGTGGATCATACGGAGATGCATCCATTTTACAGGTGCATTTGCTCTAGCATACTGGCAAGATCCTCCTCTGCTTATAGTCGGATGCTCAGTAACACCTGAGTGGAGTGAGGAAATTTATGTAAATAGCTTTATCCAAGGACTAAACAGCAGGACGGCACATCCTGGCCCTGAACTCGAACCTCAAAGTTACAAGGCCACCCCTTGGCCCCACCTCTCAGCTGCCACACAAGGCTAGCAGTGGCTTGTGAATATCTGAATCTTTTTATGATTGTTAATGAAAGGAAAACACAAGGATGAAAAAGATTTGGTAAACTTAGTGATACGTGGTATTTTAAAAAATCCCTCCAGAATGTTGAATTTCAGTATATTTTTTCTAAAAAATCTCCCTATCGATTTTTTTGTGGAGCTTTCAAGTCTGTTCATGGCTACTGATATCCTCTCTTAGCAACCGTCCGCTATTACATCCAGTCCAATTAAAGTAATCCATAATTATTTCAACTTTGCCAGGTTTTGGACAGTATTGTTGGCAACCGTAAAGACAGCTTCATGTTGGTGCGTGGATTTGGCGACTATGTGGATGGATCTAAAAACAAGGAATGGCAGCCATATGCCGCTCTCTGCGCGGCTGCTGTGACAAAGTTCATCATCACAAATATACACAATAAGCAACTGGATGAATTTTAGCAGAAAACTCCATATCTAATGGCAGAGTCTCTCCACATATAAATTTATAAGATTTTATGATTTTCCATCTTAGTTCTGTCTAAGTCTGTTATGAATCAAAAACTTTTTTTTTTTTAATTTATCTGTTATCTCTTTTCTTGTCCCCCCCTGGAATCAAGAGTATTACATAAGAATGTATTTGTAACTTGAAAACAAAAAAAAAGATTAGAAATTTGTTGGAATTGAGCTTCTTGCAAGGTCAGTTCAAAATTTTGTTGTTTTGTTGCTTTTTGTATTATTTTTTTTGAAAACTCAATTCAGCATCTACTATGTAATGTAACCAATTGCTTTTCTTTCTTCTGGAAAGTCTACCTATTTTGAACTAAAATTACAGGGATTTTGTGACAGAATATTCCAGCTGAATTCCTTTGTTATTTTTTCTTCTCTGATATGCTGAGGATGGCTGTATACTTTTTGTCTACTTTTGAAATTAAATTGTTAGTACCAAAATAATTTTGTCTGAGACTAAATGTCTTGAATTCATTCTTTTTTTTTCTCTATTCCATGGACTGTTTGTAGTTTTTGACAACTGATCTGCTGTTCTCTACGTCTCTTCTTATTTACTTGACTGTATTTCAGAAATTGTATAGAGTTACACTGAAGCAAAATTAAATTCTGCTAACAAGTACATCAAAATTTATTTCTGGGAAAGTTATCAAGTACTTGGCCCCAAATTATTAACTTTTGGTGATGAATAGTCTCCTTTTTCTCCACTTTCTTTGTCTGAAAACAAAATATGGAGGTGTGAAGTTCTTTTGAATGGTATCAATCATGGTAGGATTGTCAAAATCTCCTTGATATATTGTAGTTTAATCACAAAAATAGAGGATTATCTTGAGATTGGAAAGGGGTAGAACCTATTCAACGCCATCAGGGGTAAGGTTTAATCACTCTATTTTCAGTTTGTTTGGGCATTTTATTACTTTAAAAGTTTTTGTGTTTTGGTTGGGTTTTTGGTTGTTTTTTATTCATGATGCTCTTCATTTTCTGAGTAGATGAACTAAAGTCACAAGATATTTTCAATTGATTATCTTATTATATACGTAGTTGCTTTTTAAAATTGTGTTTCTTTCTTTTCAAACTTGTGGTCAGCCTCCCTATTCCATACTTTTTGTTGACTTGAAATGGAGATTATATATTTATGACCACCAGGATTTCAAGTGTTCATATATTCATTTTATTACAGTGACTTTGATTTAATTTGGTCAAAGACAAAATCTGTGTGGAAATGACTCTTTGCCATGATTTGAAAATCAAAGTTTGTAGCTTTTGTAGTTTGAGTTCTTCATTTATTGTAGAATTGATATTATTTATTAATAATTGGATTTTTGTTACAGCTGTATCATAGATATGCAATAAGTGCCACTTGTATTAGTTTTGTTTTTGTTGTGTTACAATAATCTATTGTTTGTGCACTTACCTCTCCTTGTGTTTTATCTATCTTTTTTTTTCAATGGTTTTATCCAGATGCTGTCTAACATGTGCCCGTATGTTTAAGAAACTGCTAAGTACAATGTGAAGGCATGAAAAGAAAACCATTGGATATAACGACTTATCAACTATGTGCTTGGGGGAAAAGAAAAAGAAAAGAATAAGAAAAACAACATAACCCACCCATAGTTAGTCAGAATTATCTATTAATAGCAAGGATTCTTTGGCTTGTGTTTCAGACTACCATACACATCTTATTACACTCTTGAGACATCTTACAATGTTATGCTGTTTGTCGGAATTCATTGCTTCTTTGATGCATCACAGTCATTTAGTGGGTGAAAGCCTTGCCCATGTCTATACAGTGTGTGATATGTTCAGAAAGGTTGAGGTTGAGGTCCAAAATACTGGACATTATTATTGTGGGATATTGATGATCAAGTGTAAAAAGTCCAGGCTAGTCTTGAGACCAAAATATCCAGCTAATGACAAACATATTCCAATGACATTGACTTTTGAGCTGTAGTCATTCTGACAATATGTTTTGTACTTTTTCTCTAAAAGTCAGGTTGGGTTTGTAAGAAATTAACTAAATGCCTCTATGCAAGCAGCCCAATATAAGCATAAGAATATGTGCACACATTTGAATGATTTGATATGGATTGTAATCAGGGTGATAGTAGACTTAGAGGGAGGATGGTTGCCATGGAATTTTTCCTTGACATGAAATTCTGTTTCATTGGTAAGGCATGTAATCTTGTCAACTTCTTTTGTATTTTCCCTTACAATTCCTGGTGATTGTTGATGATCAGTTCGCCCTTGTTGTACAAGTTGTATAATTTGCTGCAGTGTATTGTGATATGATGTAACAATTCACAAGATTATTGTTGTAATCTTATATTATTGTATGACTTTGTGGGATGGATTTTATGATCTTATAACATTTATAATCTTTTTTCCGTAGATGACATCTTATAACTTTGTCCTTCATGCCTAGAGTCCTGATCAGCAAAAGATTTTGTCTTTCATGCCTCTTCTTAGAAAAGTATTTTATTTGTCCAATTAAAACTTTGTCAGGATCGAGGCATTATATTGAAATTCTGCAACATCTGTTTGGCATTGATCAGCTGTGAATTCTTTTCTCTTCACTTGACCCAATCAATATTTGATCTTCTGGATTCTTTTCTCTTCACTTTCCTCAAAGCAATGTTCTACCTTTTGGATTCCTTTCTCTTCACTATCCTATCCTCTAGCAATGTTCTATCTTTTGGATTCCTTTCTCTTCACTATCCTATCCTCTTGCAATGTTCTATCTTTTGGATTCCTTACTCTTCACTATCCTATCCTCTTGCAATGTTCTATCTTTTGGATTCCTTTCTCTTCACTATCCTATCCTCTAGCAAAGTTCTATCTTTTGGATTCCTTTCTCTTCACTATCCTATCCTCTAGCAATGTTCTATCTTTTGAATTCCTTTCTCTTCACTTCACTATCCTCAAGCAGTGATCTATTTTTGGATTCTTTTCTCTTCACTATCCTCAAGCAATCTTCTATCTCTTGGATCTCTTCCCCTCCCCCCATCTTCTACCCTTTACACTGTTCAAAATATATTATGTATTCATCTGTGACATTTACACCTACTTTTTAATATATTTCTATTCATGTCTACAAGAATTTTTACGGTAATTGAAACAATACGTTGTCATGTACACACAATAAGTTATTGAATGAATTCCATAATTTAATAGTGATTTTGATGAATGCAACTTTTGTTCATGTTCCAACATTCCATGTGTGCCTTTATGTGTTTTGTTTTGGCGGGGGGGGGGTGTCAGGGGTACCTTTCGTAAATCAAAAATCCATCCCGAGTCAGTAGATGACAGAAATTGCTTTAAATGTTATCCTGCCTGATGTGACCTTAACAACTTTTCACCTCAAAAGCAGAGACAGAAGGGAAGATGATATTCATAACAGAAAAGATGCTTTTCTGATGTCATAACAGAAAGCTTTGGCGTTATGGGTGTGAAACTTTGTTTTGTTACTTTAGTTTTCTATTTATTTTCTGTGTGTTTTCAAAGGGTTTATGTATGGCTCTTCCCCTCATCAACCAACTGTCTCCTCTCAATGACATTTATAGGGCAGCAGCTACATCAGTCAGTAACATCACCTGTTCCCATCACCCCATCCATGCCTGTACAAAAGTCGGGATACCTCAGTCATGATTATCTGGCACACAGGATCTTCCTTCGACATTTAAAAAAAAATCTGTTAACTTCTGGGATAAAGTTTCCCATTTATCTGTATGTCGTTTCAATTTTGCCTGTAATTCATCTTTTTATGTCTGCCTGTCTGCTTGCTTCAGCTTGTAGTTGGCTGTGAGATTGCTTTTATGCTGTCTGGGTGATCAAAGGCCTCCGTGGCCCAAATGTACTTCTTAGTAGATTCTTCTGTTGATTTCACACTTTCAAACTATTTGACTTCCCTATTGTTCTTCTGTCTCTAATTCTAACTATTCTTTGATTAGTGTTGTAAATTATCTCACACTTTCAGATTGTCTCACCCACGTATTCAAGACCTTTGAACAGAATTGTTCACACCATATTATTGAAGCCTTTAACAAGGGGTTTTTTTTCGGGGGGTCGTCGTTTTTATTTTAGGGTCACCATGAACTGATTGCTTCATATTGTATTGTTTTTGCATGCTTTAGTTGATGCCATTTAACAATTGCTCACTCAGGGTTCTTGTTTTGTCTGTTTAGTTTCCTGCTCATCATTTCTCACATCAGCCTTTGCCTGATAGGATGGAAGGAATGGGAAAGGTGGGTGGGGGGGTCTGTCAGCTGCAAAGCAAGGGGCTTATTGTTTTAACTTGTGTTTTGAATATAACCTTGGGGAGATGATGGGTGGGGGGGGTGTCTTAGGAATTTGTAATCATGGTTTAAAAAAAAAAATTTTAAAAGTTCATTTTACATTTTGCATTAGTGTTTGGTGGAAGTACAGCTTGGACACATTTGACCAAGGATTTGGATTCAAATCTTGTCTTCAAATTGTTGACTGTTTTGTTTTGTGCATTCAATTAACTTATGCTGTTGATATTCATATGCAGGGAAGTGCACCTTTTGGGTATTTAGAATGATGCATTAGAGATTCTTTACATATAAAGATTGTGCTTTTTTATGTGTAGTCTATTTTGGAGAAGAGCTTTATATTAACCTAAATTTTAAGATTTATTTGAATGAAAGCAAGCAAACCTTAGAGAAACAAGAATGTTATATTTTGGTACAAGGTAAACTTTTTCTATAAAGGCTAAGATTTGGGTTTGGTTTTTCTAAATACTGTGACAGATGTTATATAACTTTTACTATTAGATAGATGACTGTACTACATAACTTTATTATAATTATTGTATGTCTTTGTTTAATACAATGCACATATTATTATATACATCCTTATGTAATGCAATGCATACAACGTTGTCTCTTTAATTTGCTGTTGTTACTTCATATGCAGTATTTACTTATGACCCACTCATGATATTCCAGTAAAGAAATAATGTCTTGCCTTTGTCAGAAACAAACTAAGCAAGCAGTTTGTGTATTCTGCTGTTTTGTATAATTGTTTTGTACCATGCTTGTAGGATTTTCCTTTCAGATAAGCCCCAAAGGTGTACAACACACTTTGCATGGCCACATTAAAATGCTTCATCGTGTTTTTTGCTAATCATTTAAATGCCTCTTTTTCTCTGTTTTGGTTTTTCTCTCTGATTTTTTTATGGCAGTATGTGCCACCATTTATAAATTTACTTTCTTCATCCGACAATTGTGTATCCCGTTGCCTTTTCTTACTGTTAATGTTACTACTATTTTGATTCATAATTCAGATTGTCAATTTCCTGTGTACATACACAAACATACACACAACAGAGAAATGGTACTCCTACATATATATGTAGTAATTAACAAAACAATTGCTTTTTATCATTTTTCTGGAGGTTTTTATTCTGTACTCTGATCTTTTGCATAGATGCACATCAGTCCAGAAACACATCGGTCCAGAAACACATCGGTCCAGAAACATCAGATCACATCAGATATACATTGACTGCACATCAGATGCACATCGGCCATACTTCAGATGCACTTGGGCCACACAATATATACGCATCAGCCATTCATCAAATGCACATTAGCCACACATCAGATATACATTGACAGCACATCAGATGCACATTAGCCACACATCAGATATACATTGACAGCACATCAGATGCACATTAACCAGACATCAGATATACATTGACAGCACATCAGATGCACATGAGATGGACATTGGTCACAATCAGATGCACATGAGATGGACATTGGTCACACATTAGATGCACATGAGATGGACATTGGTCACACATCAGATGCACATGAGATGGACATTGGTCACACATCAGATGCACATGAGATGGAGGTTGGTCACACATCAGATGTCTAGTGGCCACACATCAGATACACATCAGCCATACATCTGACACGCATTGGCCACACATCAGCCATACATCTGACACGCATTGGCCACACATCAGATACACATCAGCCATACATCTGACACGCATTGGCCGCACATCAGATACACATCAGCCATACATCTGACACGCATTGGCCACACATCAGACACACATCAGCCATACATCTGACACGCATTGGCCACACATCAGACACATTAGATACACATCAGCCATACATCTGACACGCATTGGCCATTCATCAGACACACATCAGCCATACATCAGATACACATCAGCCATGCATCTGACACACGTTGGCCACACATCCGATATGCAGTGGCTTCGCAAGAGCCACACATTCACCCTGTTGTATATTATTGACAATTATTTAAATCTGTAAGCTTATCCTCTGCTGTATGTCAATTTGCTGTCTTCCTGGGAACTAACTCAAAATCTGCATTTACTTTACATTTGAGATAAAACACTTTAAGAATTTATTATAGTTGTGTAAGCAACGTTGAATAGTTTTCTCTCATAACTTCACAGCAACTTTAGTGGAATGTCTTCATGCTAATTGTGTAACTCAGTCAGGCTTTGTTATTTGAACATCTTTTGTGTTGTAGTTAATAGTTGTTTTTTTGTCTGTAATAGTAAGTCATTTCGTATTCATTTTCTTACATTGTCTCGGATTCATATGGTGTGTCATTCTTTTGCTTCAATACAACTTCCTGTTTGCCGTTTTAGTTTACTTTATGGTTCTTTACATTTCTGTTTTGGGTTTTTTTATTTAGTTTGATGCAAATTACAAACTAAATGGTCATTCTGTGTATCCTAAGTTGTGAAAGTGCTGTCATGTTTTTGAAATGTGAATTGAAAAAGTGCAAAATCTCATGATTGGATGATTTGATTTCAAATGGAATATTCTGAAATCTCCGTTTAAAGAAAAATGTTTTAAGGGTTGGGCAAACTGGGGTGTTGTTTAATGGAAGAAGAGCTGATGTTCTTTTTTTTTTAAACAATTTTGTTTTGCTGGAGTCAAATGTAATTCAACTTTTTTTGTTTTAATACAAACTTTAAATGAAGTGTATCCCTTATTGAACTTTGTATTTGAGAATGTCTGTCATTCATTATGAAATCTTTTCTAACATAACAGAAATCAAAGGAATATCCGATCCCATTTCTGGCAAACAGGCTTTAATTTCATTCACATACGCAATTCCCTGTAATCTTTTTTTTTTTACTTTATGATCGTTAGTTTTCAATCTATCATTTATATTATAAATATGTACAGTATCAGCACATTTCTAACTGATTCACAGTGTGATTTTTTCACCTCAATGCCCCTATTTGATGGTCACTAGCTAGGTGTCTTCATTGCCCATTGTAGTCAGTCACTGTGGACAAGAAAAAACAAAAGGAAAAAAATTGTTTTCATTTCCTATCATACAAAGCAGACCGGGTCATTTCTAAGACACATGTGCACAGTCACATAATCCCAGTCCTTCACTCATTGCATTGGCTACGCATCGAGAAAAGAATTGCTTTCAAGATCGCTTGTTACGCATAGAAATATATGCATGGACTAGCTCCACAGTACCTTGAAGCTCTGGTCAAGGTTAATGCCCCAGCTAGATATCTAAGATCATCTTCTATGACAACTCTCCAAAAGAAATCGTCAAAAACATAGTTATCTGATCGAGCTCTTTCCCATTGAGCTCCCACTGTTTGGAACTCTGTCATGTAAAACAAGAGCTTCACCTTCATTTTGCGTGTTCTAGTGTAATCTTATGACAGAACTATTTCGTCAAGTGTACAATTAATCGTCCTTTCTTTGTGCTCAGAACTGTGCAGCGCCTTAGAGCATAATATCATATTATGGATGAAGTGCGCTTTACAAATGCTTTATTATCATTAACAGAGTGGAGCACACAATCCCGGCAAACACACTTCTCTGGATTTTTACTGGCTCTGCTTGAGTACTGCGGATTTTTATTTGCCTTATTTGTTGCCAGTACAGTTTTGATATAAGAGCAAAGCAGTTTTCGTCAATGTCAAATTCCTTTAACTATTCGATTAATTTCTTATGGTTGACTTTCAGGTGCTTTGGAACAGTGTATAAAGCAGACATATATACTTTTGTTGCAACTTAATGAATTTTCCACTGCATATATTCAGTTTAAGAGCAAAAAATGTAGAAAAGTAACTGGCTGGTATTATGTTATGGACTCCAAAGTCGATTTAACTCTTGGAACCGTGCAAGTTTTAGGGAGTTATAAGTTCTCTTAGCATTATTATTGATTAGTATTTTTTAACCTTTTGAGAGCGTAGTAGATCTTTCTTAATTCTGCAGGATGATAATTTACAATTATCATAATATGGAAACATTTTACTGCTCTTTGATTTCATAGAAATAGATTGTAAACGCATAGTGTATGGGTTTTAATTTCAGAAGATTTTAATGTGAAGGAACAAACATTTGGTGCTGTATATGTAAGTTAAAACTGCAATTGTGTGTCCACAAAACCTTTTTCTTACATTAATGTTGGTATAAGTTTAATCATGTCCAGTCAAACTACCGTCGACAAAAATAAAATAGCCATTGATTTCTTTCTATATAACAGTCAATAAAGATTTCGTGGCGGTGAAACATGAACGTTGGACATCGGTAGTCGGTACGCTTAAACAAAAAAAAAAAAAAAACACCGATCCTAAATCTTATTCATAACACAATTCCACAGATAGCAATATAAAAAATGTACAACCAGTAATGGCAGAAGGCAACGGGAAAGTACTGCCACAATGCAGCGAACAATTCCCATGATACAATTATTTCTCTACGGGATGGCCACACGTGAGCATTACGTCAACAAGATACAACTGCTGTCGCGAGATGGAATTTCTACACCAGTAAGGAAAAATTGAACACATTGTGCAAGAATCCCAACAATTTAAAGCACCGTACATATACTTCATAATATATGGAAAGGGGGGGGGTGCGTAAACATAAAGCTGACCAACATGAATTTATTCATTCGGGCAACGCAAAATATGAAAGAGATGTAGGCGTCCCTTTGGCTAAAAATCTATTCTCGGATATAGTGTGATAACTGAAAGGGTGAGAAAGGCTATGATGATGATGAATCCAAATTTATATGACTGAAGTTCATTGTGATAAATCTTGTTTGCTTTTGGTTCCTTGGCTGAAACGTTATTTATATTGGCTCCAATTTTTTTTTTTGCCTGCTGATTGTGGATTTGACGAAGATTATTAAAATACAGTGGACAGTGAAAGTTAGCGACGAAACAATTGGCAGACAGTTAAGATGATTAGAAAACAAGGTAAGGTATCTTCGCCATGAGTGGGTACAAAAAGAAAGAGCATTTTAATATTTATGGTTACATTGATGGTAAAAGAGCCTGTGGCATGCAGCAGACTACTTCTTTTGACAGCTTTGAGGCTAGGTTCTTCCACATTTCCATTACAAAGACTGGTCTTCATAGAGATGATGGATCCTCAACATTGAGAAGAGAACCCACCAGCCATGTTGATAGTCATCATCACCATCATCATCATCATCATCATCTTAATCATCATCATCATCATCATCATCTTCTTCTTCTTCTTCTTCTTCTTCTTCTTCTTTTCTTCTTCTTCTTCTTCTTCTTCTTCTTCTTCTTCTTCTTCT
>JAOYNN010079310.1:0-11959 GCA_025770095.1 Goniobranchus kuniei | reverse complement strand
TACCAACATGCATGAGATGCAGATATTTCACTGAGGTTCATCTTGTGTTGTAGATGATGGCATTGAAAAAAATGACACAATGCGAAAATTTGGTTTTATGCAATGTATACTGCTTTTCTTGTGTTGGATGCAGGTCACTTTTTGTACAATAACCAGCTTTAGTTTATTAAACAGCTGCACACAAGAACCAGCTATATGATACAATTATTCAAATAATTGTACCAATAACCAGATAGGGCCTATAGTTAGTGCCACTAGTGCCAATAACCGCAGCCTTTTAATTTGATACACTAAAAGGTCGTTATTTTGGCTTATCATATGCTTATCGAAGTGACTATTCGCAAACAACAGTGAATAGCTGTACAGCGCTATCCGCAAATGGATGGGACTCTTCCAGGGAATTCTTCCAGGAGGGAAGCGAGATTTTTTGTTTGTTTGCCCGCTTCCGGGTACTCTTCTATTCTACCTCAGCTCAAAACATCGAGGTCAAGATTAATTCCTTTCTTCTCCACATTTTATTTTTATTCATTTCAAATGTAGAACCCGGCCAATAACCAAGCCTGCACACACAGGCATACCAGAGACACCTATAAAGTTTAATAGCGTAGCGGGTATAGTAGTCTTTGCACCCTCTCTCTGTCTCTCTCCAAAGACAAACGCACACAAGCACATACGTAATTCTAATGTGAATGTGCATCCTTGTGCAATGCACAACTCCAGGGCCGGATCAAGAACATCAGGAAGGAGGGATCCCAGGGGAGGGACGGAGGAGGGGATTAGGGGCTGACGAATTTCGCAACATGAGAATGAGAGTCAAAATAAAGGAAATTTTGTTTTGTTTTGTTTTTTTACAGGTCCTTCCACAGGCAGGCCTACATAACTTTTGCCGGAGAGTTTCCAGGAACCCCTGGATCCGGCACTGAACTCAAAACCATACTAAATCCTGAGCTATGCTATGCATGCCGCGAACTTTACTACAATGTACTATGTACTATTATAGTCTGTAGGCCTGCACCAATACAGTATTATTATGTAAAATAGCAGGCAACCACCTCCCCCCACTTCTCTCTCTCTCTCACACACACACACACACACATCAAAGAATGGTTACATTACACCAGCCCTCTTTCTGTCTGAATAGCACTGAATTACCATTTACAAACGTTTGCTAATAGCGCTAAAAGCCACTAACAACCATTTGCGAATATCACTGAAAAGCTTATATCAAACGTTTGCAAATAGTGCTTCCCTTATCCTATTTATTTCGTCATATATTTATTTATTTTTGAAAGAATCAGGGGAGGGGGATGGGAGAGGGGGTAGAGAAATATAGCCATCAAGTATTATTTAGTTAGGTCAGGTGGACTATGATGCACTGTGTTATAAATTTCTGTGCAGAAGCCTTTTTCTTTGCTTCTCTTTCTATTGACCAATCCCATGCAGGCATTCAGTTGGCCATCACATCCCCCATCCCGCTCTCCTCAGAGGGGAACGTGTTTAGCTCACTTAAGAGTAGGTTCATAAAAACGCTCTTACCAGTCTAGCCTTCTTTTCTAACCGCTGATTGCATATAATAAGCTGAGATAAGAATCAGGAGCTGTGGTCAGTTTCGTTCTGTGGTTTGTAAGACATCATGATGTGAATTGGTTGTCCCATCTGGCTGGCATGGAATTGTCCAGAGTCCTCTACCCTTTGTGAACATGTACCCAATCAGACAGTGAAAACCAGACCCCATGGCAGCATACCCATCGCAGCCCAGCATAATATCATGATAGCATTGATCAGGTCACTTGGTAGAGCTGGTTCCTTGTATCATTTAAATTTACCCCTCAAAAGTTTGGAAGAAAATTCTTTTCATCATTCAAATGAAAGTGCTAAGTGAAACCCTGTGGTGCTATCTAGTGACTTTTAAGGAAATTTATACGCGTTCCTGTAACCGAAACATGACGCTAATGTGACACTAAGTGGCATTGATTGTATATATAAGGATACTTCATTGATGATCTGTTTATTGCCATCATTAAATTGAAAATTAGGAAATGTTGATCGAACATTTGCATAGCCTACCCATTTATTTATGTTCCTCACTTCAACTTCTGAAATTCACCAATTATCACCTCATAAAGTTTTATAGAAGTAGCAGGCAGCAGATAGCTCCTTGAAAGTTTCCTCTCATATAAAATCTGAAAACTTTTTCAATTTTAATTGTGCTACAGTCACCGCCACCTAGCATCACAATCGATAGAGTCATGTTTCGTTTAATGGAAAGCTAAATGACTGCGACCGAATTTTTCCCAGTTTAAAAATTCAATAACAATACAGGGTTTCACTTAGCTAGCATCGCTGTCCATATATAAAAGTTGAGAAGAATTTTCTTCTAAATTTTGAGAGGTATGTAAATCTAAACGAAACAAGGAACAGGCTTTATCAAGTGACTTTTATTAACTAGTAATGCAATCGTGATGTTACACTGGTTTACAATGGGGTTATGTTCCTATTCTGTCTGGGCTTCACATTAACAGATTGGGTATGCAGTAGGCCCTATACACTTTCACACAAAGGGCAAGAGGACTCAAACTGGAACAGTTCCATGCAAGAGAGGACAACTGATTTTTACGTCTTGCAAACCATAGATTTAATCCGACGACAGGTTCTGAGTCTTGTCCTTGTTGCGATTAGGAAGATGAGGCTGGAGCTGTAATGGCATATTTATGAGCGTAGTCTTACATGAGCTAAACACATTCCACTCTGATGAGATGGATGTGAGCAGGATGAGAGAGTTGATCGCTAACTAAATGTCAGCGTAGGATTCGATATTGATATATTAATATAGACAGAAACAAAGAAAGAGCTTTTGCTCATTTCTAACAACACACCATATACCATCAATCATGCCTACCTATCTACAGCATCTCTTTGTAATAAATTTTACAAATTTCAAAAATCAACAAGTGAACAAAATGAAGCACATTATTCAACACATTTCACATCAGTTTTGTTTCATGATTGGGGGAGGTAAAATCATGAAACTTTCCAACATAAATGATTAAAATTAAAATGTAAATAACCCGAAAAAGATGTTTCAAGTGGATAGTGTCAAGTGGATAGTGTCACACTCTGGTTAATGACACGGTACCACTTCATTGTGGAACGAATGCCGTGACGATAAACAGCGGCGGTTTCATAATGTAAATGTAGGCCATCACATAGAGTTATTTAAATATGAAAGTGTAATAATGTTTTAAGAAATTTGACACATTGACCACTCTTTTTACCATTTTGGTAGCCTTTATATGTAGTTGTAGGCCTGCTTTAAGTAATTTGTTTGAATTTATATGACAAAGTTAACACACCATATGTGGTAGTATGCAAATACCTGGTATCTGCATCTGTTTTTCATTTTCTTTGTAGTCAACTCTCAACGCCTTCATGGGGCTCGGCAGACCAGCATGGACAGAGGCCAGAGAGACTCTCCAAAAAATTCTTTCAGCTTCAGAGCCAGTTCTGAGAGATAATGTAGATTTGAGATCCAGGTAATTGAGGCCACCTCAAATCAAGATAAGCTGAAAGAAGAACAATTAAAAGAAGATTACGTCTTAATAATAGTACATAGAATTTATGAAGCGCATATACACAGTAAAAAAAATAATGCTCTATGCGCTGTATGGTAAAATTTACAAAACATGATACATTTTAAGATAAACGTCTGCATACATAAAAACAAAGGTAAAAGGAATACTGTAGGAAGTAATACAATCTACTGTACATAATGCATTATAAGATAAACCATCTGGATGTACATAAAACAGAGACAAATTTAGCCTTAATCACACAAACATAAAAATGTGGCTGTAAAAATATATGGCACAAATTTAGCATCAGTACATTATTAATCAATTACAAATTCGCCAATAAATTAATAAATTCATGTCTTTTTGTCATTTACCATAAAACAAAGAATATAAATAGAAACATTTTGACAGCCATTAAATCTTTCTACGTCCCAAAAAGATGTGTTTGTAAAGAGCTTTTAAATTCGCCTAAACCTTTGGCTTCGGATATCTTCTGTGGCAAGCCAATCCAAATTTTTGGGCCTAAATATTCAAATGATCGATGGCCATATGATGTTAAATTTTTCCTTTTTTCTACTAATCTTTTAGGACCAGAATTTGATCTCAAAACGCGTCGGGGTGACTGAGACAGATAGGAGATCTGATAGGTATGAGGGAGCAGCTCCATGAATGCAATTAAATAAAATTGCAGCAATCTTGTATTCAATACGTTTACATCCAGGCAACCAATGCAATTTATACAATAAGGGTGAAACACTGTCATACTTTCTTTTTCTAAAAACGAATCGTGCTGCGTTGTTTTGAATCGTCTGTAATCTGTAAATTAAGCTAGTTGGTAAACCTGCCAAAAGGGAGTTACAATAGTCAAGCTTTGAGAGGACAAAAGAGGAAACAAGTTTTTTTTTGCAATTTCTTCAGATATAAGATGCCTAATAGTACTTAGGGCCTATTCTTTTCATTGAAATATACATTGATTTGCAGAGGTTGTTCACATGAGTTTCCATTTTAAGTTATGAGTCAAGATATACGCCAAGATTTCTCACTGTTGGCGACACCATCATGTCAGCACTACCTATTCTAACACTAGGAATCTGAGTATCTTTAAAATTTTTCCTGCTACCAATTAACATTACTTCTGTCTTATCTTCATTCAACTTTAGTCTATTTTCATTCATCCAATTTTTTACCTATAGAATGCATCATATTTACTTATGACAGAGTACAACTGTGTATCATCAGCATGAAAATGATATTTTACATTCAAACCCGATAAAATGCGTGCCAAAGAATATGTATATAGTGTGAATAAAACAGGTCCAAGGACTGAACCTTGTGGTACTCCATAATGCAATGCAAAATCAATTGAAGAACTTCCACCAACTGATACCGCAAATTTTCTATTCATTAAATAAGATCTAAACCATGTGTGTACAATACCAGAAACACCAAAAGTTAGATTCAAACGTTTCAAAAGGATATCTTGGTCTATTGGTCAAACGCAGCCGAAAGGTCGTGAGATTAAGGATGGTAATGAAACCTTCGTCAACACGATTTTGCTGATCATTTGTCACTTTTAAAAGAGCCGTTGTTTACTATGGTTTGCTTTATAGGCAGACTGAAAATTTTCAACAAGATTGTTAACTTGCACATGTTCAAGAAGTTGTTTTAAAACAATTTTCTCCAAGACTTTAGACAAAAACGGGAGGTTTGAAACTGGGAGATAGTTTTTAAGAACATTTGGGTCAAGATTATTTTTCTTTAGTAAATGTTTAACAATAACTTTCTTCAAGAAATCTGGTACGTGACCATTTTCAAGAGACTCATTTATAATACATGTCATAATTGATATGACCTCTTGTAAACATTCCTTCAATAAACTAGTAGGTATAGGATCAAGTTCACAATATTTTGTTGTACAATTTGATATAGTCTCTTCGACCATTTCAGTCGTAACAGGTTTGAAAGAGCAAAACACATTTTCATCAAAAGGCAAAGAATCGTCATTTGGATCATTCTGGTGGTTATTAAAATTTTATTGTACTGATTCCATTTTTGAAACAAGGAATTGGGCAAATTTCGAGGGCAGTTCATTTCGTCTAAAAATAGTTGGCAAAGGTTTCGATAAATTTTTGCCCATTAGAATATTTGTAACATTTTCTTTATAAAGAATGACAAAGGTTCTTGAAATTCCTTTAGAAACTTAGAAAAATTATATTTGTTCTTTTCGGATGGCGGAGGCCGATACATGTAGACAAAATGTAAACTGTTGTTATTCTTGTCTAAAGTTATGTAGGCAATTTTTTTGTTTTCTTCGTTGGATGTTCCCAAGCACTCTTTCACATGAATGTGAAAGATTGTGTGGGAACATCCAACGAAGAATACAAAAAATCCTAATGGATGGAAGAAATCTCTTGAGAATAATAATATGCTATGTTTCAATTATTGCAATGTTTTTGGCCTTGAGGCATTACCCCTTGTTTTAAAAACATATCCCCACACAAAAAAAATTCTAGAGGATTTAAGCCTGGGGAAGGGTGTGACGAACTAAACTTTGCATGACAGAGATGATGCGGTCGCCAAATTTCTGCTCACCACCGTTCTCTTTGTTCTACAGCATTGAAATTCGTACATCTTCTCATCACCTTACCCTTCTGCATGTGTTGACATTTTCAGTAAAATACCTTAGAATATCATTATTCTATTTTTAAATACCATGTTCTTTTCCTTCTGTGTAAGATATATAAGAGGAATCGAATGAAAACGGGATTTAGCTGGAAAGAAATTGGACAGAAAAAGCTAAAGTAGAAGATGAACACTAAAGAGTTAAAGCTTACAAAGCTCATTCACGTTCAACCCAGGCTTAGGCAGAAAATTTGGCCTGCAAATTCATCCTAAAGCCTCAAGTCTTGAATTGAATGAATGAGTTTATATTTGGTGTTGGCATGACGTCGTCGTCAAGCTAAACCATGGATTATTTTCTCTTCCAGTGTAGTAGTCTCTTCGAATATTAAGTTACCTTTTGCGTGCGTACATGAAAGATGGAGATGTTATAACTGTTGCCTCTTCTACAAGACTGAAAAGACGTGATGATGATGAGGGTTATGGTTTTATGGGTTTATTCTTAAAGCACAGCGACGATGCTATTTTGACATGTTCATGTGCTGCCTTACATGAGCTATAAAGTATAGCACAACTCAAATGACTCATCCAGTGACAGCTCACGGCGCTTTAAAATGGAATTTTACTTCCCTAACCAACAGCAACACAGAACATTTAGAACAAGGCTTGCAGCCTGTTAGGCGCGAATAGATTTTTTTTTAGACAGAGACAACGCTGACTTAACCGCCAGGTACTCATTCACACCTGAGTCGAGTGAGGTAAGCGAAGTAATGTGCCTTACCCAAGGAAACAACGCCGGTGACTTGCAGCTATGAGCTTAACCGCACACTAGCGAGGCTCGAACCCAAGCTGTCACGCACGCTTGTAATGGCCACGGTGAATGCCTCTTGTCTCTCGACTCGTGCCGAGTTGTGATCACCTAGTCTCACATTTAACTCTTGATGTATCCTGCTAGAGAGGATAAAGCCGCGAGAGGTAAAACAGAGACAAACTCAAAATGAGGAATGATAAAAACAACGTGAATTCCTCATTCCTCATTTTATAGGTTGGCCTGTTTACAGTTCTGATTTGAAATTATTCCATTGCTCATTAAAAAATTGATTCAATTTCTGCGAATGGATTGTAATTGAGAACATGTGGTGAGTTTATAATCTGGCTTCATTAGCCTAAGCTATTTTTGGTTATGCTAGTGAATACTCCCGTCTGTAAAGCCTTTAAAGCATTTCTTTGTCAAACGCATGCCATAAACTCATGAAATAATATTATACTTGATAGTTCGTTTATGAGAGATATCTTTATGATCTTTAGTCTAAAAGCTGTTAAAAGTTGGGAGGCAATAATGAAAACTTAAAAACCTGTTTTAAGTGTTGACTTTCCTACAATGAGTGAATATCACGGACTAAAGATTTAGATACGTTCACCGACACAAGACAAAATTTTGCTAATGAAACACGAATCCCTGGAAACAGCATACTAAGGATTTTTTCGTATAACTGATAGGACGTCATGAAATATTAAAAGTTAGCATGGATAACATTAGAGGATCAGAGAGATTGAATAAAAGCCAGATAATCGTACAGAAGCAGATATTGCCTTACCGATATAATAATATCACAGGACGCATTATCATATTCATCCGAACAGATGTATAAGTAGACAGGCAAGCAAATTCAACTCCTGACAACATTCAAACTTAACAGTTCTTATACTTATTTTTCCTAGATACTATAAAGTTCTAGAGCAGTATGCCACTGTCAGATGCAGCAGTAGCTTTGATAGATTTAACCTTGCTCTTCACACAACTGCACGTAGAAACAGAAGAAAAACTGTTTAGTTTCAAAATTATGCGCACTAATAGTAATACTGAATCAGTAGGAAGAGGAAGAAGAACTGACATAAGGCTTGCCATAGCAAAATCGTCTTGTTTCGCGGCTGTAGTTGTTTCCTTGATCTTTGTTGCAAAAGCAAATCAATGGATTTGTTTTGTTCGTCATATTTCTTCGTCCTCACAATGGGAAGTTATTTTCACTTCGTTGTCACGGAATCTCTAACTGTCTGATTTTAAGTTTTTGGATTAGTTATTGTGGGTCTTCTGTGGTTTTCTTTGGAGTGTGTCTGCTGAAATAATAATTAATTTTAAAGCAAGTGGGGTGCAAGGGAGGCGGTTCTTTGCCCTTTTTATGAAATGTAGTATTACATATCTTTGTTTGATAACATCTTCTACAAAGAAAATCGTAAAATGTGAGCTTTTATACAGCGATAAATCCACCATGTGCTCGAAACGCTGTCCAAGTGTTCCCGACAGGCCTTCTCCAACCAAATAACTTCTCAGCTCCATGTGGAGTATGTAGAGATGCAGCCATTTTACAGACGCACTTGCTCTAGCATACTGACAAGATTTTCCTATGCCTATGATCGGGTATTCTATAACACCTGAGTGGGGTGAGGAAAATGTATGTAAATAGCCTTTCCCAAGGACTAAACAGCGCCACGGCGTGACCCGGCTCGAGCTCGAAACCCTGCGGTTACAAGTCCAAAGCGCTGATCCCACAGCCACGCTCCCACACAAAACAGAGACACCGCGCCATTTTGTCCTCGGGAAAGGGACACAAGGTCTCGCTATGTTTTTTCGTGGTCTTCCTCTCTGCTTTGCTTCCTTTTTCCATATTCTATATGGACTTCCTCTTGCTCTCTGCCCTAGTGGGTTCCATTTCAGACAGCTGTGTGAGATGATGGCAGGTGATCTCCTCAGTGTGTATCATATCCATGCCCACCTTCTCTTTTACAATTGTTGTTTTTATGTCTGATGCTACGTCCTAACTGATTGTTCAAAAAACTAACAAACCCAAAACTCATCGCAATCCATAAGCTAGAAGAACATTTTCCGTTTAAGCTAGCCAGCTAAGGCGAAACGATCAAACAAATCACACAGTTCAAATACCTCGGAGCAATAATATCATCTGATGGATATCACAGAAGTAAAGAGAAGAATAATTTTGGCAAAACAAACATTTCAGAAAATAAAATTCATTTTTTTCAATCCGAAACTTAATATATCTACGAAATTGAAGATCTCACATACGTAGCTTTTGTGCCCATTGCTGTATGCCTGCGAAATGTGTACCCTTAGACTCTGAATGCCGTAAACTGCTGGAAGACTTTGAAATGTGGGTTTACAGAAAAATATAAAAAATTCCTTGGAAGGATAAAGAGACAAACCTGAAGATGCGGAGCAAGAACTATCAAAGACCATCATACAAAGACAAATGAGATTTTTTTGCTGTGTATGAAGAATGAAGGGTATTGAAAAGTGGTAACATCTGGATTTATAAAAAGAAAAAGTGCCAAGGGCAGGCAGAGGACGACTTATACAAATGCTTTGAGAAAAGTAACATCGGAGATGAAAACAAATTGTATTCGATGCACAGATGCAAGAACAAAATGCAGAACTGCACAAGGAACAAATGATGATGAAGTCCTCTCATGTTACCATTACTGATAGTATATTCGTATGTAAAATGTACCCACAATCTTCTCGCATTTGTTGTCTTTGGAAGGCAATCTATATATAAATACCTTTAGAGGTAAAAATAGCCATCGAAATTCACATTTTGACTCTTGTCTTCTGATTGGTTTGATCAGTCCTCCTCACTCTATTTATCAGTTTAGTCACACAGTGAATTTTGACAGAGTTTTTGATGTTCAAGATCGTCTTTATTACCGAGTTAAGTGCTTACTTTTATGTTGTCCAGCCCTCGAAATCTCTTTCTTTGTTTGTTGATTGTTTTGTTACAATTTCATTGTCTTTTTTAAAGGCCCCTTTAGCCGTACAGTCAATTCATCGACAAACTGTCAGTTATCGAAAGAATGACCGTCATTCGTTCGATCTAGGTCATTGCAGAACTGACAGTTTGTCGATGGGAGAAGTTTCTTTTAGACGGACATCTTTTTACCACTAAACAGTCAGTCCAGTGACTTTCTCTTATGCACTGTCAATGGATTAACTGTGCGTGTAAATGGGCCTTAAGTGTTATTTAAAATGATATCACATAATATATCTGTTTACTTGAATGTGATGTTTTTCATTTAAGGTCTATAGGGTTGGGATATTACCCTTTTTCAAATGGGATTACTTGTTCTACATTGTCAATGTCCTCTGTGACAGTCTTACATCTTTTATGGTGTTTTCGAGCATTTTCCAGAAAGCACTTGCAGGGTTCTGATGTTAATGATTATGGGATATCGTTGTGGTTTCCATTGATTTTTTATATTAATGTTTCTGTTACTGAACAAGAATTGGATTTAGAAAAAAGCGTCCTTAGCCCAGATTTTAACAGCTTGGCACGAGCCGAGAGACACACCATGGTCAAGTTTAAGAAAAAAGTTCATAGTCCGTACTCCCCGCTCAAAGGCAGGCTCAGAGAGTAAACCGTTTCTTCCGGTTGGTCATATTACTCTGACTGTATAACTACATTTAGTGTAGTTGTGATTATAGGCTGGACAGTGGTTCATCCTGTCTTGTCTTCTCCTGCCGTGACCAGTCTTGCCACAGTGACCAGATATTGTTGTACGGGATTTCATCTCTGTCTGATGAGGCTGAAGTCGTTGTCTTTCGGCTCGTTTATCGGTGCCCCTGGTGTCGATTGACGTATGTGGGGTTGGCGGCTATTCTGATGGCAGATCCTTTACCACTTTTTTTTGTCTTAATGTATCGGTCTGTCTCATCTAATGACATCTCCTGATTAGACTGACCGAGGACCTCAAGGCGATGTCATCGTCAGCTATGCCAGTGATTTGCCCTAACCATATTGCCGCAATAGCTGTTCTCGAGGCCAAATGTACAATTTATTTTAAACTGGCAGACACTGGCCTGGTCCTTGAGTCTGGCGAAAAAGTTCCTAGCTGGTTCGAAACAATTTAGAACACAACATAATTTATACATCAAAGATTGGTTTCTTGGTACTCATAATCCTGTACTGACAACTTCTAAATTCCACTTAAGAATACACAATGGAGCAGGCTGTGTAGTGCATCGCAATTGTAGTCTGCCATAATCTTTCGTTGCCTGTAGACGGGTACCCATTCACATCTGGGCTGGGTGAGATGACCTGTCAATAACCCTTTTGATAACACAAGGCGTAACAGGACGAGCTCGTGGCGTAATTAAGCGGTGTTAATTAGATCGAGTGTCCCATGAGATGTACTTTAAAATGTTGAAGAAGGAATTCACTACTATCTCACAATCTCACAAAAAGTCAAGTAACTCGTTTTATATGGTAAATGATATACAGTTTAATGAGGTAACTAATCTACTGAACAATAAAATGAATAGAAAACGAAGTCACAAATAGAATGTAGAAATTATGTTAATCAATCTAGCTTAAGATATGATTTTTTTTTGCTCTTAGCTTTAGACGTAGTTGTCTGGATCGGGCTCAGTACTGCTTTAGGATGGTTTCCGCCAAAGCCAGGCGCCCTTCGATGCCAGCATACATACACGCCAATAAAGTTCAGGATCCAACCAGAAACCATCCCGCAAGTGAAGTACGATCAAGCCACAACTTGCATCAAAGTAATAGATTTCTTGGTAAAACCAACCCGTCTTCAAGATCTTAGGAATCACAGAATTACCAGCGACCAACCAAGCAGATTTCTTGTGAATCAGCTCTAGGGTATGGTGAACCAACCGCTGTAGAGTATCCAAAAACTCTGATTAAAGTTTATTGATTAATTAATTATCTTCATCTTTTGTTCATATAAAGTATATG
>JAOYNN010079199.1:0-11963 GCA_025770095.1 Goniobranchus kuniei | reverse complement strand
AGAGAGAGAGAGAGAGAGAGAGAGAGAGAGAGAGAGAGAGAGAGAGATTTCTTCTGGTATCTTTTGCGACTTGATTCTAGATCTAGATCTAGATTTTATGTGTCAATGCTTTATAAGTGGATAGGGCCTAGAGATTCTATAGACCATCAATATCTCCATGAAAGCACCACGGCGAACTGAAGGGAGATCACTCTGAAATGAACTTCTCGAAAAGGCCGAAGTAAACTCTCCTATTACATTATACTCCTTGGTTACTATGAGAAATTCAGAAGAAGTTAAGAATATGAAACAATGGTGCTCATGATTGTGTTTGCTGAATGCCTATGATTTTCATTGTACCACCACTTTCCCTTTTATTTTTTTCAGATGGGACCGTTTCATCTAAATGGTATAACTGGCTTTTACCTGAAATACCTAATTTTATTTATTACTACCTCATTCTAATGCCTAATACTGCCTCATCTTCACTTCAAATCTCCTATAAGAATCTTGGAAACTTGACTACTGTGAACCCTATTGTATCCACTGACAGTGTGAAACTTACCATCATCTATATCTTTCTCCATTTCATATTTGACATACTTTGCATATTTCAGATCACAAAGTTTTTATCTGGCATAAACGACGAGAATCTCCTGTGGCCATCTTAGAAGGCCATAGATTAACTGTCAATTGTGTTCATTGGAATCCATGTGAACCAAGCATGCTTGCAAGTGCATCTGATGATGGCAATGTCCGTATATGGGGTCCCAAAGACAGAAAAAAGAAACGAAAAAGTAAGATGCATGGTGCCTTTTTTCATGAATTGTAACAACATCAATGTAGAATATTTTGTTTTTTGTTGTTTGTTGGGTTTTTTTTTACTTGTTTTTGTTTTAGAAAAGTAGATTTAACTTATGAGTACCTAATATTATAGCATTTATTGGTCAATTTAAAGAGTATTTATTGATAAATATAACTGGACTGTCCTGAAAGTCCTTGGTACATTTGCAGCAAGGGTGCCTGCTGTCTAGAGAAAAATGTGAAGTCTAGAAATGACAAATCAAGTTCAAACATAATATTATACATGTTGAACCAGATAACAATTGAGTCACTGACTTTAACCACTTCATGCTTCAATTGTTACTGTCAGTAAACAATATGAACTCTGCGGCCTTCTTTATAAGATGGATTTGGGATGTATTGTGTTGAGTTTACTTGACAATTCAGTTAAAATGTGGAAGTCATTCATGACAAGGTAACAGGTTTGCATGCATGTCTTGTGTATTAGCTGACAAAGGGTAAGATCTGAAAAGCATGTCTCCTGTCTCATCTTTGCGGTTGAGTTGTACAATTTTATGTATTTCACTACCATTACCTTAAACGTTTTCAGTATACCTGATTGATTTTTGGAGAATAAGCATCATGCTGCCACCTATTTAATACACAACTAAGTGCCCATTGCCACATGCAGTGTACCTGATTGGAACTTGTAGATTAACCATTACATTGCTCTCTTTTAATTTAACACTACTTGGCCTCCTTTGCTACCACTTTCAGAGCACATTTACATGAGAAAATGTTCGTCTTATGTAAACTATATTTTCTAAATGACACAAGATCATTTCCCCTGATCACCTTCAGTCTTTTATTTGTCTGCATTCACTTTGTATGGTAGAAACGTTACATAATCAATTATTTGTCAGAAGTTTGGACTTCAACAAACATGGCAATGTAAGGAATATGGAGGCCTTTAGCCTTGTCCTTCTTGGCCTAGATCTAGATTTGTTGTTCATTCCATTTCATAGCTAATTGGTGTATCAAATTTAGAGTCTAAATTTACAAACTACAATGGAAGTATGACTACGACTACAAAGGAAGTATAGCTAGAATGCTTAACAAAAGAAATTATGGGCCTGAGTATAGTTGCTTCTATTATAAATTGAGCTAGCCCCAGTATAAAGTGCACAGGATATTTTGGTATAACCACACGACATGGAAATACGAAATTTGGCATAAAGGTCTAAAAATGTCTGAATTTTCATGTGGGACCATAATTGTCATTACTAAAATAGTATTTTGTTTACAAATTTAAAAAGAATAATATTTTTACAGTCGTAAGCTCATGAACCAGGAAATGGAACCTAAGCAATGCCACATTCCAGTAGACATACTCTTCAGTATTGAATTAAAAAATATGAAACAAAAAGTAGCCAGGAATAGGCCCATTCGGCAATCTCTCGAGTGGCTAATATTCCAGTGGACACACTCTTTATAAAGAAGAAATAAGAGTTTTAGTCTCGCCTGAGCAAAAACAAAAACACACACACTAAAAAGAAATCAATGAACAATGATCATCTTTGGCCGACTGTCAGTGGAATTTTATAGTCATGGTAAAGGCATAAAGTTGTCAGAACGCTTTAAAAGTTGTCAGAATGCCAAAACTAAGTCCAGTGGGAAAAACAGTTGATGAGACAGAGATATGGTTTGCGTTCTGTTCTTAGAACAAAATGTTGATCTAACGGTATTGTTAGAACGACTCTCTAGGTGTGAACGTGCTGTTAGTATACTCAAATGAATCTGTATAGGCCTGCCCATATACGATTAGCAAAATGCCTGTGTTGTCATGAGTGAAATGAATGAAGCTTGTGGAGAGCATTAAACTATTCAAATCTGGCCATATGTAAGCTCTGCCTACTCTTGTGTACAATACAATTTGTTGAATCAAGTGATTAGGTCTTGACCATAGCACGCATGCAATGGGCAGGTGATCTACTCCCTCTTATGCCTTATAAATTGATTGAGCTGGGCATAAAATTATCATCAAATATACAGGTGATGATAATGGGAGTCTTGACTTTAAAATAATCCCATAACATGTTAGTAAGTTATTTTGTGGGTTTAAGATCACTTTTCAACACCGAAGATTATCTTAGCGATGGTGCTATTTTGACATGTATATGTACGTAAGCTCCACCCTTGCAGTTCCAGAAACTGTAGAGAAGGCAAGGCCTGACCATAAAATAAGCTCCTTTCCCTCCTCTCCAACAAACACCCAAACAAAATGTGCATACGCCATTTTTTTATTTCTTATCTTTTCCACCCCTTTTTCGTTTCAAACAGTCTCCTTTCCATGCAATAAGCTTGGCACATTGGAATGCAGCTTGTTGTTTGCCAAAAAAAAATTGCTCAGTGTAATTATAGATAGGAGATAAAACAGGAAAATCCTTGCAGCAAGCTTTATACTAATTGTTGCTAAATGATTGTCGCAGTGATGGACAAGGTCATGTTTATGACAAGTTGAAAATAATGTGCAAGAGAGTCAACGAGCATTGACTGTCAGTACAGGTGAATGTCAGGGTAGATTCAACTGTAGTCAAAATGGGATACTGTACAAAATGATTCTGATGAAAAAAAAAATTTACATGTATTGAATTGACTTCAAATTTCCCTGAAAACTGCTTTATAATATTTGTCTGTTTCTTGTTTTAAATCTTACTGCTCTCTTATCTTTCATTTTGTTCATTTTCCCTTTATATTTCAGGTAGCATAGCCAGTTCCGGGCGATGTTCACCAGTATGACAGTGATTGTATATATTTATATGTATATTATAATATAAATACATGTGGGTGTATGTATTTGCATATGTCATCTTTGATAGATTGTGTCCATGGAACTTGTGATGTCAGGTTATTCATTGTTATTTTACACTGGAATGCTTGACAGTGTTGAGAAAAATTAATATAGAGTTTTTTGCGACCTCTTTGGATATTGTATTTCTGCTTTTTTTTTTTTTTGGGGAAGAGAAGGATTTGTAAATATGCAAGTATTCTTTCCTCATAAATATTCAGGAAAAATGTTTAATAAGTATGCTGGGGGAGGAAATATTGAAAGGATATTTGACAGAGAAATTATGTTGTCTCAAAGATGTATGTGTCCCGAGGCAGGTATAAATCAATACCCTCTATTTTAATTGAGCAAATGCTAGTCAGTTAATAAATATATTATCACATGTAAAAACATGACTTCTCTGAGGCTAAATAATTTTATCACACATAGCACATTTTCCTGACACGGACATTTGAAGTCGTAAGTAAAGGGCTCATTAACACTCATAGGATCCTTTTAAGTACTGGTGTTTTGTTTACTGTAAGGCCCTCTTGTTATGGGCTCAAATTCATTATGTGTGTTTGTGAAAGGTATACTTTGCTTATTTTTCAACTCAAAAGATTTCCTTGTGATCTCCTAATAGGCTGAAGAGTTCTGTCAAAAGCATCAATGGAAAATTAGTTTTTCTCATGAAGAGGCCTGAAAGTACATTTTAGATATTTAGATATATCTTTGGGCTACACTGTAATTTATTTTAACTAGAATCCAGAGATCCGGAAGTGATTGAGTTTATAAAATTTTATTTTAAAGACAATTCAGTTGAGCGAGAGTGCGAGGTGAAAAGGAAGATGAATGCATGACTGAAAGGTCAAATACACTGTGCATAATTTCTTAATATGAAAAAAAAAAAAAAAAAAAGGTAGATTTGTAAGTGTTGAAATTCCGCCAGCACATTCCAATATTTCATCATTTTAATATTGGCAAATGCACAAGTCCCAGCCATAGTAGCATTGTCACTGGACATGAGTGGGAAGGAGCATTTTTAATCAATAGTTAGGTATTGAAGAGTGGTTCTGATCTAACTTGCTATTATACTAAAGATTAAACTTTTAGTTTACTCACAAACAGAATCTTATATTTAGTGGAAGCTGTAAGTTACAATGATGAATTCATCATTAAACTCTTAGTTTACTTGCAAACAGAATCTTACATTTAGTGGAAGCTGTAAGTCACAATGATAAATTCATCATTAAACTCTTAGTTTACTCACAACCAGAATCTTACATTTAGTGGAAGCTGTAAGTCACAATGATAAATTCATCATTAATCTCTTAGTTTACTCACAACCAGAATCTTACATTTAGTGGAAGCCATAAGTCACAATGATAAATTCATCATTTTGAAATGTATTGGACCACATATAAGTTCTCATGCTTAAAGGGCTCCCTAAATGAAAAAGCTGTGCCGTTAGTCTGTCCATACTAAGGAACCATTGTTTCAGTTTGTGTCCCTTGTTTTTGTTCTTCATGACAGCAGCAAATTAATTGGCCTTAAAGGGATTTTGTGACATAAATTTTTTTTGAATATGCAATACTGATTTATTTGTTAGTTGATTTGTTTTGTTTTCTTGTAAAGAGAAAGAATCAGAATATATGATAACTGATTCCATTCTCTATAAAAGAATGAAAAACAAAAACAGACAGAGAAACAAAATGGTAGGTAGGATCATGTTGATATCATTTTTAATGTTCAAATTTAAAGGACAACTGTCTTTGCCAGGCTATTTTCAGATTTGTTGTGAAACTGTGTATGATAAATACCAAAAGCAAAATGAATGAGTGGGAAAGAAAAATTGAGAGGGTGACCATACAAACAGACTGTTTGACCTCACCATGTCTCTTTAGCATTTTAAGATGAATTGGTCCATTTGGAAAAGAATGAACAGATCCTCTGAATAGTGCACAGTGCTAGGAATTTTGACTATGTGTATACCAAAAAAATGTCACTATCGCCAAATACACTAATGTGATGTCTATATTCCAAAAACTAGAAAAGTCAACAGGATATGAGTATGAACAAAATATAAAGTATATAATTTATTCATTTCAATTTGAAAATACTGAATTCATTGTGGATGCATGAATGAATACTGCTATTTAATATTGTGATCATTAGAGATTTTGGCCAGATGTTACCAGACATATCCTATCATATACTATATTGTATATTGCTGCTGCTTTAGAACCATGACTGCCTGTCATTTTGCTTCCTTCCGGCCACTGCTATTCTCATCCAAGATATGTCTGATGTATACTTATTAATGAGCTATCCATCTTTCCTCTTGTTCTATTGCAGAATAAAATTTTCTGCTCATAGGACACTATCCAATATTGCATGTGCTCAAAACATAGCATCAGTAAACCCTGCCAAAGTTTGGTAGGTTGTCAATCTTCCTGCGACTTTTGACCCTTAGAATCAAATGTTCAGTAAGTCTTATTAAATAAATAAACTATACAAGGTGTTCATCATAAAGTGCAACACATGGCACCCTTTTTTAAGCGTTCATTTGGTTTAAGCCACACAACTGCACCATAATGTGTTAAGGCCTTCATGTTGAATACGAAAGCATAGGTCTGACATAGTCATAACCACTAGCCTCGACCAATCTGCTGCTATTTGATACTTCCCTATCTCACACAGTTCTGTTTTAAAATATACTTATTAAGGTATGTTATCAGGTCTAATGTGATGATATGACCATAGATCTAATCTATATCTGATTGCTGCAAATAAGAAAAGGGGGAACAATAAATTTAGTAAATCTAGATTTTTATATATACATAATCTCAATCTAGATCTAGTTAAATATAGGTCTTAGTTTACGTTCTTTTTAATGTAGGGTGGACAGTATTAAGACAAGCCTATGAACACAAAATAAAGCTGAATAATAAGTACTGACATTGCTTATGAACATGGAATTATTTAATAATTTAACCGATGAAGTGAAGTGAGAGAAAGCTGACAAAAGGTTGATCAATAAGTATCGAACTGTACAGAAATTTCAGTGATTATGTACAGACATTCAAGACGGGACAATAATCTAAGGATGAGATTTTGGCGTGCATTGAAGCCTCTTGAATGGGCTATTGAGTCCCCATGGGTTGCGCTTTATGTGAAACACCTTGTATATCAGAAAGTCTTTTTCTTTGAAAGTAGACTACTTTCTGTCAACTGGATTGCCAAGTTGATGCTTTGTACTAAAATACTGTCTCCTTTTCACAAGCTCAAATCTTCTTATATATGAGTCACCATCAAAGAATACTCTTTGCCTAAGAGCATGATGCTTTCTGACTGACCAATCCATCATTAAAACTTTCTCATAAACAAACCACATAGTAGGGAGGAGGAGGGGGGTGGGGGGTGCAGACAAGTACAATTGCCATTGAAATGTCAGTGGTGCACAAGTACACTTTTGAGCCTGTTCTCCTACTATCAAGCACTTAGGCAGCAACTATTATTGTTTGATGTAGGCCAAAGGTGGATGCTTTTTGCAAATTTGAAGATTTGAGCTTCTTTCTCTTGGAATAGGGGTCCACTACATCAATAGGGCTTTCGATTTATTTTGTCATTACACGACAAAATTAGACTTAAAACCTCTTAAAGGTTTTGACAATTGAGGAAAGTGTATATGAGTTCTAGAAAAATTCAGACTATTCTTTGAGAAATTATGACTTCATGGGCTAGATGCTTTATTAGCATTTATTCCCCCTTCACCTTGTGATTGTTTTACATTTTCCATTAATCTTCAATATCATGCGTTTATCTTTTGTCTCATCCACTTAATTGTTTTCTATTCTCAGGCTTAATTTGTAAATACATACAGACTATGATAAATGTCTGGGGCTTCTGATTTATAGGCCTACTTATACCTGACTAAAATCTCTGCATAATTTCCTTTTGTGTAATTTTTTTTGTCATTAAGAATTGAATGCAGTGATCAGGTAATATTGTGGTTCCTGCTTATAAGAACAAATTTCTCAGAACAGATTTAACCTGTGACTTTCATGCCCATCTATGAATGTTCCATTGCATATAAGAATGTTTGTCTATCCTAATTCAGTTATAGCTTGTATGTAAACTTATTCTCCCGGAATCAAACGTTTCATCATTGTCCATAGCCAAACTGGAATTTGTAATTGATTCTGATAGCTTGATCAGTCTGATAGCTCGTAAGCAATTTGAAATTCTGCCCACATGAATCATTGGTTAAAAATATTTACCTCATAAACATGAGGGGTGATTTTTTTTATAAAACAAGCAAAGATATTAGAGTCTTTCTTTATTTTAATGACAATAGGGTTAGCATCAGCTTTTGAAAAATCTGAACCTAAGTAAAATTAAAATTAAAGTAACAGAACCATAATCCCCTAGTTACCTTTCAAAGGGAAAAAACAAACTTGTGTGGTTTTCTGGATGCTCCAATGACTTTTTTCTTTTGGGTTTTTTGTTTGTATGAGTTAAGGTGTTTTTTTTAGAGGGATGATGATTTTGTTTTCTGTAAATCATCCCTCCTCCTCCACCCATTTTTTTTTTTTTTACCTTTTTCATCATGTTTAATATGCATATTTGCTATTTTAAATGCCTATTTTCCTCTTTAGCACCTTTTTCCACTTCTGAAAATCTGTTTCTGCCAACAGGCCTTTCATCTTACTTTTCCCATGGGAAAAGGTAGTTGAAATGAACCCCATAATACCAAACAAAGAAACAGTTGAAAGATGGAAAAGGTAAAAGATTTGTGGAACATTACACCAAGGATATTTAAGAACTCATAGCATATAAAAAGAATGCCTCTATGACTGATAATGGCCGTTCTCACAAGCAGTGATTACTTAGGAAAGAGGATTTCCTATGTTTTCCTCATTGGCCTGTTTCTTATGTCAGTGGTAATGAAAATGATATGATGAGTATCTGATATTTTCTCACAGTCCATCCATCTTGGAAGTGTGTGGTTGAATTCTAAAAGCAATCATTTGAATTTATTTCAGAGTCTGCTTTTTCACTGCCCTTTTATCTTGGAAATGTATTAGATTGAATGCTAATGAGAATGATATACTTTCATGTCAATCTCAGTTTATTTCAGTAAAAGTGTGTATGATTGATGTTAATAGGAATTGTTGAATTTTATTTGTAAATCAATTTTTTCACATTGGTTTGGCCATTTATCTTGGAATTGTGTATGATTGTATGAGAGATATGATTTTATACCAACGTAAGATTTTTTTGGCGCTGTCTTTCCTTCTTGTTTTAAGATGTGTACGATTCAATGACAGTTAGAATGATATGATGGAGGGTCTATGGTAAAACCATATATTTTGTTATCTTGATTATGTCACCATTACCCATCTTAGTGAGATGAATGTGTGTGAGATTGAATTGTGATAGGAATCATTGATGTATCTTGATATCGTGTTTTCATTCTTCATCCATGTAAGTGGTTAATAAAAGGTAATGGGAATGATTTGATGTATCTTGATATTGTGTTTTCACTCTCAATCCATAGAAGTGGAGCTGTGTTTATTATATGATTGAATGGTAACAGGAATGATTTGATGAATCTTGATATTGCGTTTTCCCTCTCCTTCCATCTAAGTGGAGATGTGCACATTATATGATTGAATGGTAACAGGAATGATTTGATATATCTTGATGTTGTGTGCTCAATCTTCATCTGTATAGGTGGGGTTTGTGTGCATGATTGAGCAGTGAATGTCTCAAGGACATAATTGTGACAGTTGATCTAGTGTCAATTTGGCTCTTTATTTCACCTTCTTATCTTAGAGTTTGTCCTTGGGGAAAGAATTTATTTTACCTTCAAGTTCTTTCATTTCACTCAGGTGCAAGTCAGTATCTGTGAAACTTAGTGAAGGCAGCGAATGATTTTGCCAGATTGCTTGTGTGATGGGCCTTGGAAGCTACAAACTGTATACACCTGAGAAAAATATTAAACTGAAATGGGGAGGTGAAGCGGTACACTATGTACAGTTTGTAAGCCTTTCAGGAATACAGTATATCAAGCCATATGTATCATTTTTGTATTGATTTATATAAGAAAAAATATTTTTTAAAATGGTTTACTGTTTTAATGTAATACATTATGTTTAAGGCATTGAAGTTGTGGTCATTGTCTCTGTATTTGGGGCATTTTATGCACTGTGTGATCCATTGGGGCTTTATGGTAAATGCTTTTGTAGTGTTAAGGGGTGGAAGGATTAAATGGTTTCAGAGTTCTTCACTGTCAGATTTTCATTGCTCTTTTTTAGAATGGTATTTTGTGCTGAATTCTGAATCTGTTCTGTGTCACCAAACCAATTTAATTACAGGGAGACTTAAAAGTTAAGAATACTACCTCTCCTTGTTTGTTGCCTCCTTCTTTGTTCCTATTTTCTTATCTCCTAAAAGGGAAATGTTCAACCTTCCTATAAGATTAAGGCTACAAGTGGGTCTTGCTGATGTTTTCATTCAAAAGAGTATTTTTGTGCCCAAGGTATGTCAAATTACATTCATTCATTCATTCAATTGAATGACCAGACACCATAGGTGTTGTCTCCACTTGTACTTTCCAAGAAAAGAGCACTATCTAGTTTCCAGTACTTCAACATCAATACATATGAATTACTTCTATATCAACATTTTATGAAACATACAAAGATGATTACATAAATATGAAACAATATTACTTTTCATATTGGAATAAAGTAACAATGCATATAGCTACATCATGAAGGAAAGTGTTTGAGAAAAGAACATTACAATTTGATGTTAATGAAAGCATTGTAATGTTGAGATAAATCTTTGACAAAATCTAGCACCCTTATTTAAGACATCAGAGTGTCACCTTTTCGGAGAAAACTAAAATAAATACTTTAACACATAGGTAAGCTGATTGAAAACAGTAGCTACATGGATTATGAACAGGGAAAATTTGAATTAATCAGATTCTTGGAAATAAAGCATGTTTCATTTCAAACTGTAAAGATTAATAAAAAAAAAAATTTAAAAAAGGGCTTGCATTCATCAATCTACTGAAACATTTCTACAAACAAAATCTAACATATCAATTGCTGCTCACCAATAATAGTGGATCAATACTGAAAATAACATATATCTTATACATGCCTTTCACTGTCAAGGAAATATGTACTCATAAATCAGACTGGGCCAATACCATAAAGCTTTTAAAAGCATGAAGGGATATATTTCCAAAATCTGTCATATGGTGTTGCTTTATCCTGTTGCAGTGCCTTAATGAAGACATTTTTTTTTTCTTTGCAATACCGTACTGTAAGCCATTGTCATTGGGAAACTTTGTCTATGTCAGAAATCTGATTTGTTTTGTTTTGGGTTTTTTATATTGTGCAATCATATCATGTCAACTATTTCATCTATATTTGAAGAGAATTGTATGATTGATAACAGTGTGCTACAGCCTCTTCTTTCTCAGACTCATTGATCAGATTATAACTGTCAATGAACTTAATGACTCTATTCAAGCTGAAATTAGTTATTTCTTGTTGAAGATTCCAGGACTGCAAAAACATTTGTAAAGTTGTCTAGTCCTCTACTGTCTTAACACAGACTGAGATTTTGTTCATTGATCTTCTAGTGCTTGAGAAAAATGAACAGGTGACTTTTTGTCACAAAATCAGAGTTTAAGTTACAGTTAAAATATTAAAACCGTTTCATTGAGAAAGAGTGCTCAATGCTGTTGAATAAGTTGTCTTCTCTTGAAAATTGTTATCATGCAATAATGTACCTATGCTAATGATAGTCAGAATGATTTTAATATGCAGTAGATTCCGCCCATTAGCACAGTGCTCCGGAGAAGGCCAAAGCGTGCCCTTGGACGGACCGTACTTATGCACGAGGGCCGATAGTCTATGTCTAGTGTGTTATGGTCGACAAAGAAGTTGCAGTAACGATGGGTAATGGAGTGATAGTGAAAGAACAGTCCTTGACACTGACGGACAGGATTGGGCAAACTAGATTAGAGATGTAGTCATAAAGAAAGGGGTGGATGAAGAGTGGGCGATGTTGGAAAGATGATTGAATCATAGTTTAAACAGTTTAAGTCATAAAACATTGACACGGCTGCCAAGTTTGCTTTTCTAGGTCTACCTTCCTTCTCGACGGATTGTCTGTTCACATGAAAGGCGTTGATCGTCACGAGGCCCTAGGCCAGACAGTCTCTCATTCACACCTCGTCCCTTGTCATCGCCTGTCGTGTATGGTATCTAGACACTCCATTATCAGTGTGTGTCCTATCGTACTACAAATGTGCTGTTCGTCATATTTTATACATTGTCCATAGCCCTTG
>JAOYNN010079088.1:0-11963 GCA_025770095.1 Goniobranchus kuniei | reverse complement strand
AGAGAGAGAGAGAGAGAGAGAGAGAGAGAGAGAGGGGGGACTTAAAGACGTTGGACACCTCATTCCTGTTTTGTTTTTTGTTTTGTTTTCTTTAAGAGGTATATACCGTTACCGTGCATTATTATTATTGCTACCCAAGGAAAGCTTAGGTACAATATTTAATACCGTAGTACATGTCGAGTTCTAGATATGAAGTAAATTTTTAGAAAATTTACGGGAGTTATTAATAGATGGAAGCTGTGAACGTGTGTGGTCAACTGTTTTTATACACCAATGTGCTTAGGAGAGAGAGAGGGACAGAGAGTGCCTATAAGTGTTAATGTTAGAAAATGTGTGTGCATGAGTGAGGGTGTTGCAGATTGTGTGTGTATGTATGAGTGAGTGAGGGTGATAGAGATCGCGTGGGTGTGAGTGAGCGTATCGGAAACCGAATATGTATGAGTATTGAAGATCGTATGTGTGTAAGTGAATGAGAATGTTGGAGATAGTGTGTGTGTGAGTGAGGGCATTACAGATTGTGTAGGCTTGAATGACGTGTCGGAAATCGTGTGTGTATGACTGTGAATGAAGGAGTGGGGTTATTACAGATTGTGTGGGTATGAGTGAGGGTGTTGCAAATCGTGTGTGTATATCTGAACGAGTGTGAGTATGATATGAGATTCTTTGGGTATGAGTGAGTGAATGAGGGTATAAGACATAGTGTGGGCATGAGTGAGTAAGTGAGGATATTGGAGATCGTGTATATATAAATGAGTGAGTGAATGAGAGTGTTGGAGGTTTGTGTATGATCTGAGTCGGGGGAAACTATCAGAGCTTGTGCTGAGGCGAGTGAGTGAGGGTGCTGGAGATTCTGTGTGCATGGATGAGTGAGGGTATTAGAGATTGTGTGTGTGTGTGTGAGTGATGGTGTTGTAGATTGTGTTTATAATGGTTAGGGTGTTATAGAGTGTGTGCATATAAATGAGAGAGTGAGTGAAGGCATTGACAATTGTGTGCGTGTGTATAATTGAGGGATTAAGATTGTGTGCATGGGTGAAATGGACATTTCACTGCTCTTGACACCAAAACATTTTCACGACAAACTGCAACTTACACAATCTCCTATGGTATTGAGAAAACAGAGATGAAACCAAAGATGAACTAAAAGGAAAATTTGTGTCATTGAATGTGAACGAATCTAGCATTGGAATGTAACCCACGGCCATGTTATTTGACACATTGCAGAGTTGCCAACCCCATGTTTTGTTTTAGTGAGATTGAAGAAAAAAAAAGGGGAGATTTTTTTAAATTGCGGGAGATTCCATACACAGTTCGATTTATGCCACCCAACAAATGCTGTAAAAGCAAAACAAAAAGCAAAACAAATGACATTTTAGATTAAGGAATGATTAGAACCTTATCGTGAGGTTGTGATAACACTACAGTCTTATTAGGCCTAGTGCACAATAGTTTTACCTCAGTTGCGAGCCTCGAGAACTAATTTTCATAATCGGTACTTGCATACTCGATATCTTCTGGAAGTATTTAGTCCAGTTGACCCACCAAACCCTGGCTTGTGTACATATTTGCCAACTTGGCCGACTCAGATGCCGTTTATGACTAGGACGGAAGAAAGCGTACACAAAACTATTTCAGGGAAATCATCTGGATTTCAGTGGCAATCACCTGCACATTTCAGGGGTAACCCAAGACACTGAATAATTATCATTTGACGATTAACGAGACAAAACGCACATCGTGTGATCCACAAGACGGCCGAGCACACACTTTCACTGTTTTTCTTCTTCACCCATGCATAAGAGGATTAAGCGAGAGGGAATAGCCTTGCAAAGTAATGTTTGATGCCCTTTCCCTCCCATCTAACAACACTTTTTTATCGTTTCAATTTTTTTTATCTACTTGTTAGTGCATCCCGTGAACACAACAAAATCCTCCTTCGCCCAGCATGCCTCCACCGGCTTAGCTATCGATCAATATTGTCCGTCAACTGTCACAGTCACAGCGGGGTTTCTCGGAGCGGTCATTTTTTTTCTTTTAAAAAATAAGGCCACGGACAGTGAAATGTTTGGTTTTTGGCCGTTTTTATAACAAGACGATATAATAGACATTTTGCACAGCCACCAATAACAGCGCTAAGAAATAATTAAAGTGGCGTTTAAACAGGACCCGATTTAAGGCTGACATGAGATAATGGTCACACACATTAAAGGAAAAAACCTCGCAAAAACACAAAACAAACAGGTGTTTGACCATGCTTATGTCTATGATGTTAACCGAAGAGTGAATTTTGCTTGGCCTTAAGAGGAAATCACATTTAAACCTTTAAAAATGGTCAAAACACTGCCCAGGCCAAGCGGTATCTTTTAACATCATGCAGTATCGCATGCAATCGTTGCATTATTATTATTTCACAAAGTTCGCTAAGACACAGGTAACTACTTTATTTGACTATCGATTTCCGTGGCATGGAGCCAATTTCCGTTTCTCCGGGGCAAGCAATGAATTGCCGACCCAGAAATTCCGTGGCACTTGCAGCCTCTTTAATAATTAGCCTTCACATTCTTCGACCTCCTGGCAGATATAGATACCTCAATGCATTTTATACTTCTAACATTCGACTAATATCGTTACTAAGACAGCCAATGTTTGATTTCACTTTGTTTGATAATTTTAATCGCTCGAGTTGGAAAAAAAATAATCGCCGACCCGCGAAATTCGTGAGACTTCTAGAGAGCGTGAGATGAGCCATTTTTGCGTGAGACTCACGCAAAAATCGTGAGGGTTGGCAATTCTCACATTGTTATGTATTTTATGCTTGTTTGACACATTTTTACAAATTCAGTTTTAGTAGCAGGGTCGATCGTTAAGCTTGCAGGCTTTTTAGCTTTTATGGGGTATTTTTGCAGGCCAATGGACCTGCTGGTGCTGGCACCCACGATTACACCTCAAAGGGGTGACCTGCAGTATGCAAGGTAGTCACAGTGATGGTCCTGTGCTGAAAAATTCATGTTTTTCTTACAGCTTTCTCCTGGTCAAACTAAAGCTTTGCTGTCCCTCTAACTTCAAAAATCCGGGTTCCTCTACCTTTAAGCTTCAAAATTGATATTAAGCACAAATATGAACTTTGGACAAAAAAGGGAAATGCTGATCAATCTTTTTCTGAAACCTGCCACAGCTGTCTAGGCTGGGAGCTTATTTTTGTGCTGGGATTAAACGTGAACCCAAAACAAAGTTTTCGTTTTGTAAAGACTACAAATAGGTTGATAGAGGGCCTATTCATTTCACTTACTTTACTGAGGAAAAGACTACAAACATATTTTTATCATTATGGTTAGAAGGCATGCATTATTAAAATGGTTTTCAAAAGGAACTTAAAAATATTTGAATAAACAGACCACTTTTGAATCTTCTGTCGAAAAAAACATCTGGAAATTACAACCAAATGTTGACAAGATGAAAGTTTTGGAAGCTTTGATTGTAACGCATTTAGAGTGGAACTCCTTCAATGGGTAAGCATATTTTCTTGTCATAGTAATCCCACAATTGCTCATATGATGTAATTTGCATACAGCAATCTACACAGGGACATTTGTTGGGAAGGTACTATGAAAACAACAGAGAGTAATGTAATAAGTTAAGTGGAATTCACTTAACACAAACCCGCTTTACACAAACTTTACCCTTTACACGAACTGAAAACGAGTCCCCGAATTATTTTCTTCTTTAACCAACTAATGCAATATCCTTTAACACGAACTCAATTTTCAGTAGATCTTGTTAACACGAATCGAAGCTAGCACTTCACGCGATTTCGATCAACCAGGCTCAGATTTTGTTCAATCTTCTTAACACGAATTCTTGATAAACTAATTACACTGGTCCCATGAAGTTCATGTTATCAGAAGTCTACTGTACTGTATTTTTTGTCAGGGACCAGCCAAATAAGCCCCATGCTATTCCCAGGGATCCAACAAATAAGTAGGCCTATAAATATAAGCACTGCCTAAATTCTAAAACAGCATGTCATGCTCAGGAGGAAATCTCTTAAAAGTAGACTCTATCAAGTAAAATAGTTTTAGGCTTTTTCTTAAAAGAATCAAAAGACAGGAACATTTCACAATCTTCACCAAATTTATTCCACAGGAAGGAGGTATATTATAAATCATTATTATACGGAGAAAGCATTCTCAACAAAATGAGTAGACATACAAGTACCAGGATCAGCAAGATAGTCTCCTTTACAGTAAACTCTGAAACGGGTGTGAGCAAGGTGCCACCCAAACTGAGGACGAACCTGGAAAGCAAATTGATAGAGGATCTTTTAAAAAATAAAATCAAGAATAAAATGTAATGGTTTCCTAAAAATGCATGTCAAGAATATTCACTGACATCTACAGACATCATTCAAGCAGGACTACAAATAAAGCGGCCGATGTGCTTATGACAGTGTAAGAGTATAAGCACTTGAAAGTGACCTGCTTGAATTACATTTTAGAAGTGAAGAGTTCCCAGCGTCTCACAGCATCCAATAAGAGGTTTGGGCACACAGATTTTTTTAAGGTTGATTTTGTTGCATGGTTTTTCGTTTATTCATCTATCTTTATTTTTCTTTTTACTGTTTTAGGTTTTGTTCTAATTTCTAAATCCCTAACTCATTTGCAAGCAACATAAAAGTTGATTTGTTTGTGGTTTTTGTTTTGTTTTTTATTTGGGGAAGGGGATTTCTTTTCTTTTTTTCTTTTTACATCCTATTTGAAAGTGGTAAAAAGTATGGACAAATTCAATTCTGTATCTCTCTGTCATACAACACCTCACACTACTTCACGGACACAATCCTAATTGCACCCTTTTTTACACTTCGATTTTGCAATCTTAGTTGCTCTATACCTTAAGTAGTCCTACTACAATAACTGGATGTGATTATAAAGGAGAAAAAGTGTGGCTTAAAGCCATATATACATCTGTATCAAAACATTGCCTTTTCTTAAATGTACAAACATTTCTACAGTTTCTCTAACACTTGTCTTACTGACTTATACCTCTGAGCTGTCAGGATTGACAGATTTTGCAGCTCCGGTTCCTCTCACAATTCTTCATGTTAGTGCCCATCATTCGTTTCTGCTGCTGGCCACAGTTCTAAGATCCTCCAGGTCTTGTAGGGAAGATCGTTTGTATCCCTTGATTTTTTTTTTTAGGTCATTGGCATGTGTGACTGGGAGGGTTGTGATAGGTCTCCTTTGGAAGGTTTAGTATTTGTTGCTTTGAAGCAGAAATTCATAGCTTTATTTGCTGGTATTGCAGGATTTCTCCCCAAATGTGTCCGAAAAGATTCCACCTAGCTGGGAGAATTTGTATTGAAATTAGCCTCTCACTGCATTTTTCTATAATACTTAAATTGGATGAGCGTACACCATGAAATTAAGTCTTCTATCTGCAATTTGAAAGGACTTTAATCATTTCATCAAACCCCAAATGGAATGAGAAAGTAGAGGTCGAACTTGCTCTTGTCGGTAAACAGAACTGTGTCCAATTTCAGTAGGTAACAACGACACGCACTAGTTAAAGCAAACTTCTCTGTGATGGTGTGAAAGAAAATGTCTCATATAAAACCTGCTGTCTGTAATCATCGTATCACTGTATCACGAAACACACCCAAGTCTCTTGCCATTTGACATGCATGAGGCAATGGCTGATCACCGTGGGCCAAAATGAGAGCTTTGTCTTGATCTTGATGGGTCTTGATTGGTCTCCAACAGCTTGCAGATCATCCACATTTTGATTAGCATTAATTTCAAGAACTAATCTTGTTATTGTTGACTTCGACCATTCAAATCTCAAAGGAATATCTCTGGCACTCATACCAGAAACAAGCATGCTAATGGTTTGATTTTGTTTTTTGCAGGTGATTGACGTGGCATACCAGTTACAGTGGTAAAGTTTATTTTTCTTGATAAAATGTCTTTTTTTACTGTGATGTAGTCATAATAGCCTTGATTCCATAGGCCTAGTCATTGTTCCTGTTCATATGGTTTCATTATGGTTTCAACGAGTGCTTTTCTTTTATCTTACAATTTGTAGCGAATCAAATAAAAATGTGTGAGGTTAAGTATTATCATTGGAACAATCCCCCAAAATGAAGTATGGGTAAAAATAGGAGGAGATTATGGGAAGTCATTGATGAAACTTAAAATAGCTAGGCCAAATTCAAACACAAACACCACTGTTTTAGAACAAATTGGAGCAGCCCGCAGTCATGAAAATCTTGACAGATTTTTGTCTACTGGAATAAAGGAAGAAATTGTGCAAATCATAGCACACAAATGGAGCGGGAAGGTATTTAAGTCAACTAAATGTAGACTAAAAGTTCTTCTAAATTTACGGCTTGTAGGGGGCATGTGGGACATTATCATACATGTGGTGCTTTATGTCCAAATCAAGATTCAACTCAATGAGTCAACCCTTCTCTCTTAGAACTCTTACTTCTCTTCATACAGATTATGCACAATTTATGGCATGTGAAAATAGAGACCTAAAACATGCAGCCAGTAAGTGATTTGACAGAATTAGGGATAACTATTGTCAAGAACTATGGAGGCAACTGGAAACGGGATAGAATGTCAAAAAGAGGTTAGAACATGAGTAAGGTATTTAGAACATATTTGTGGGCGTCAGTAGCTAAGTGTGATCACATCTAGTCAAGAGGCATTCACCATGGTCAGTACAAGCGTGCGTGACCACGTGGGTTCGAACCTCACAAGAGTGCAGTCATACTCATAGCCACAAGTCATCGTTGTGTCATTGGGTAAGACAGCTTTACTTCACTTAACTCACTCGAGTCAGGTGTGAATAAGTACCTGGGCGTTAAGACAGCGCTGTATCCGTCTGAAAAATGTATTCCCGCCTAACATGCTGCAAGTCTTGTTCTTAATGTTCTGTGTTGCTGTTGGTCAGGGGAGTAAAATGTTATTGTAAAGCGCTGTGAGCATGGCTATGCCGTGGATCGTTTGCTATATAAATACCATCTTTACTTCTTTACTTTAACAAGGTGTTTAAGAATGAGGAAGAATGAAAACAATCAGGAAGAGTAAGTAGAAGAAATAGAAGAAGAAATTAACTCCATCCCCAAAACACCCATCTCAGTTATATCAGGCCCTGTTTCATTGTCTTGATCTGATCCTCCATGAACACAGGATTCGACTCTAGGCATCCATAGTAGCTCATTTGTAGGTAATCGCTACCATGAATATCTCAAAGACACAGTATACAAACATCTCACACAGGCAGAGATTGAAGAAACAACTAGATACATATGCAGTCAGGACATAATAGATCGTTCACACAACATTAAGTTGAATTTTGACGAACTCAATAATTCATTTTTAGCCAGCTTCATTCAAACATCTCTCACCCTAGACCAATCAAACAGGACCACCACAATAACACACAGGAAGCAATAAATACCTACTTTTGACTTACAGATGCCTTTTCCCCCAATCAGACAATACCAAAACAACATCTTCTAGAACACCATTGCCTATCACATGTACACAAATATGGGTTTGGACTTGGGCTGTGAGAACAAGAAACAGCAAATGCACATCAAACAATAGCTAAAATAGAACAGCATGCTCGACGGATTATGGACAACATTAGAAAAGAATTCATCAACAAAACTTACATGTTACATTCATCCCCATGTCTCCAACAATCAAATACACCAAACACATACATGTAGCTTGGCTTCTCTGTAACATATAAAAAAATATATTATATCATTAATAGGTAATTGTATATACTAGGGTGGGTTGATAGTTATTACCTCCAAGGTAATATCTCCATCAGTATTGATACAGCAAACATAAAACATACATGAAACGAAAACTTCAAATTTCACCTTTAACTTGATGCCTTTATTTTTCGACAAAATTGCAATCTGTAGCAACACAGGCCTGCCAACAACCTAGTAGTCCCTGCATCCTGTTGACAAATAAATTGGCAGTTTTTTCTCTGCACCATTTGCACACATCAGCCTCAATTTCTTCATTGTTGGCATATATTTGACCCTTTAAATGATCCTTTAGTCTAAAAAACAGATGAAAATCACATGGAACCCAGTCTGGACAGTATGGTGGATATAGCAAAAACCTCTTGAAATTGAAAGTGGTCTAAGGCAACTCATGTCTTGTGGCTGGTGTGTAAAGTTGTGTTATCATGATGCAAAAGGCAGTTTTTGCTTGGTCTCACGCACACTAAATGAGTCTCTCTCTATGTACTGATCAGAATTGACAGTTAATCTTTATTCCGAATATTTGGTGTTGAATATTTCTTCACTATCCCAAAATACAGTCATAATAAGCACTTTCATAGCAGATAGAAAATTTTAACCTTTAAGGGCCTTAGGGAACCTTTATGCCTGTACTCCATTGATTGTCTTTTACTTTATGAGTCATAGTAATGAATCCATGAATTCCTCTCCTGTCACAATGCATCGTATGAACTCATCACCTTTCCTTTAATATTGCAACAACAATTCTTCGCAAATTCTTCTCCTTGCTTTTGTTACGACATCAAGCAGGCGGAAAACCCCTTGTGCACAAATTTTCCTATGACCTAACAACTCCAAAATTATCCCCTGAACTCTTTGCTCAGAAATACCTACAGAGTTTGCGGTTTTGTTTTTTGTTTTGTTTTGTTTTGTTTTGTTTTTTTCTTTAATACAATGATTTTCCTTGATCATATCATCGATTCTCACATGATTCTGTTCATTTGTGACAGTGACTGGTCAACCCACAATGTCGTTAGTCATGAAGACATGTTTCAGATGCCTTGTCTCCATTCCATTTTTTGCCCGTAGTCGAACTGTACTTACATCAACACATAAATCACCATTACTTCTTTCATTCTTTTATTAATATCAATGGATTTACACCCTTCAAATGAAAGAAATTCAGCCACAGAACGATGTATACATTGACTTTCTTTGGGAGAAGCCATATTCAATTCATTTGTTTACTTTTATCTACCCAAGGTCTCATATTGACATGATGTAATACGCACTTGACACAAAAAATCTGACGTCAGATATCGAGAATACTCATATTTTTCTATATGGTGTGCAAATTTGATGATGTAATATTGGCAAGATCGGAGTTATTGAGGAGGAGGCAACAATTATTATCTATTCAAGCAAATATTTTAATTGTGATATTACATTGAAATAATTATGCTTTTCTCTCTGCTTGGTCTCTTAGTTTTGAAAGTATAGGGTGTACCATAAAAAAGTGTACCATTCCAAAAGGCCATAAAATGTCTGGTGAGTGACAAAAATGAAAAATTCCAACTGTGACCAGAAATCCATTCATGGGCATTTTGTTCCCTAAGCAAAAAGTTTGTTTTTTGACTGCGTCAATAGGTCATAAGATGGGCAGAGGTTACACCGTTTGGATATGTTTCTCTTCTCAATATTGGCCGTGCCCAAAAGAGCCTTTTTCTTCCTGGATTTTCAAGAAACGGTCAACATACACTAGGCTGATTATAAAGCAAGAGTTTGAACATCTTTAACCACTCTACAGAAAGAAAGATTGATATTAAGAATGCATGGTTTCAGCAAAATGGAGCGTCTCTCCCACTGCAAATCAAACTGCGATTCACATGCTGAGAGACAATGTTCAAAACAGACAACTCATGGGCACCCCACAGCCCTGATCTGAACCCTCTTGATTATTTCTTGTGGGGTCATAATATAAAGAATCTAGTATTCACAAACTCTCCGATAAAAAGAGTGGTGAGAGGCGTCATTCATGAAGTGTGCCGCCGAAAAATTGAGAATTCTGAATGGCGCATCAACCTCTGGTTGCAGCAGAACAAAGAACACTTTGAAAGCTTGTTATAAAATGAAATTCACAATATAAAACCGCCGATGTTAATGTTATTGACTCCTTTTGCCGTTCAATCTTTACGATCACTTTCATTACTGTCTCCATGCTTTAAAGATCTAATCTTTTGACTTGCACTTAAAAAATTATCGCCTTTATTAAACTGTTCAGCTCAGTTTAAAAATGGCATGGTTGCACAACTTCCGTTTTAAGAACTTTTCTTGGGGTTGCAGTTGCAAATGTTTTGTGTCAAACAAATTGCCCATGAATAAAGTTTGTCACACCTTTAGAATTTTTCGATTTCACTTAACCATTGCTGGGCCACAGCATTTCAAAAGGGTACACTTTTTTATGGTACACACTGTATTTTGCATTTCATTTTGTCAACAAAATATTTATATTATTATAATTGCAATTCGTATGCTTTATGAGACCAGCTTTCAGTTTAAGAGTATAAAGTGATGATTAAAAGTATGATATAATTTAATTTCCTTGCTGCACAAAAACCATGGGTGGTGCACAGATTAAAAATTAACACAAATGTTTGCTCATTATATTGCTTTACTGCAATGGTCTACACAATTCTTACAATTCATGCATTTGTCTTTGAGCTTTGAGCGATGATATTTAAAGAATTTTTATACAATGAACTGCGTTTTTGTTGAATTTCAATACTATGAGCTGTTTGTTTTATCAAATTCAGGAATCATCTTTGTTTCATCGAAAAGTTGGGCTGCTTAACATTTTTCTCATATATGTTTAGCATTTGTAGCTTTTTTCAAGTGTTTTACGCTTTCTATGTTTTAAAGGGGAGGAGACCATTGTACAATTTGACTATTGGAATGAAAAGTGTGCATGGTGGATTGGGTCAACATCACCTAGCACTGACCCAGTCACAGCAGCGGTGCTCCTCACTAAACTTAATTGATCAGTGGCTGCCTGTATGCAAACGTATCGAATACAGGATAGCTGTAACTTGTTTTGATTGCATTCATGGAAATGCTCCCTCATACCTATCGGTGGCGCTCCAAGATCAATGAACTTTTTCACCTCAGTGTTTTCTGTCGTGTTCAGTTTTCTGTCACTGAAGTAGATTCTTTCTGCAGAAACAAAACGAAACAAAAATCAAAATCCAAGATGTTACTTATCTTATCTAATAAAAGGCAATCATTTCTCAATCAATCTTATCGAAGTCAATGTGAAATGACATTCAACAACGATGAGGCACGGTTGACTGCTTTTAGGAACATTGCTTCATAGCCCAAGCTAAGTTCTACTTCCTTACTTCTACTTCAGTTACCTTTGTTATATTTCTACATACTTTGTTACTTTTCTAAATGTCTGTTTTCGACTTAGCAACGTCACCTTATTTTAGACCCCCTAAAGTTGACTGTGAAAGTAATAGACTATGTGAACAAAAACACCACAGGAACAGGTATTTAAAACAAACTATGAGCATAATACTTAAGGTAAAAAAAATGGCTAAATGGAGAGATGATTTACAAATCTCTGAAAAAGAAGAAAAAAGAAAAAGAGTCAACAAATTAACAATGGCCATCATGCCCCAAACTGTGCACAACTCAGGTCAAGCAAGGATCAGCATGATTATCATAAAAATGGGTAACCAGGTCAGATCATGTCTTCCTTTCACTGTCAGAGTCATAATCATAAGTCTGTGGCATTGTGCCTTTCAGTACGGCATTTTTCATGTTTACCTGACTTGACTTACTTGTGAAAGAGTACCTGGTCATTAAGACAGGTCTTCAGACAATTAAAAGGCAGGAAATCTGTTTTGTGTTGCTGTCAGTCAGGGAGTAAAATATCATTGCAATGCAGCATGAGTATGGTTACACCTGATACGTTTGTACCTTATAATTACATGACATCTTTTTCTTTCTGTTCATTTCAGTGTTTGAATGGGGAACTTTCATACAGACTGCTTAAAATGCTCATTTCAATTATTTTTGCTGTTGTGAATGCTGCATGTTTGTCTTTTTCTTTCTCTCTGTATGGGTTCAGGGTTCCTGAAAGACAGGATGTAGAATAGCCAACTGTAAGTTCTCCCCACACATCTCATGGGCTGCGAGT
>JAOYNN010078977.1:0-11963 GCA_025770095.1 Goniobranchus kuniei | reverse complement strand
GTAGTTCCCTCACCAAGTCAAGTTCCTAAAACGTTGTAAAAAAAAAAAAGTGTGTTTTCCGTAATTATGTCTAAGTACCAGAAACATTTGATAAAGAAATAGAACCCATACTTTTAGTTTCTTAGATTTTCACTTTGATGTATTTCAATCCAAAATTAGACTTTCATGTTATCAAAAAGCTAAAACACCCCCCTCCCCACCCCACAAAAAGTGTGGTGCATAATCTTGGTGCTAGGTTCTGTACTTGGAAGTGTGAATGTAGGTATGGTGTCATAGTTTTGCTGAAAGGCTTGCTCCAGACTTTCTTGATTTTATTTAGCCCGTCTTTTTGATTATCAAAATCACGGAGGTGGTTTTTGCGCTTTGCCTGCATGACCAGTTTTAGACTTTCGCTGGTTCGAATAGAGAGATTGACGTACGTCTTCACTAGTGCAATGATAAAATTGGTACCCGTTTTCTACAGGTGTACCTATATTAGAATGATTTACCCGTTTTCTTACAGGTGTAACTATATTAGAATGGCATCCGTTTTTCACAGGTGTAACTATATTAGAATGGCACCCGTACTGATACAGGTGTAACTATATTAGAATGAAACCCGTTTTTATACACATGTAACTGTATTAGATTGACACCCATACTAATACAGGTATAACTATATAAGAATGACACCCGTTTTACTACAGGTATAGCTATACCAGAATGACACCCGTTTTTCTACAGGTATAACTATATTAGAATAACACCCGTACTAATACAGGTGTAACTATATTAGAATGAATCGCGTTTTTATACACGTGTAACTATATTAGAATGATTTACCGTTTTCTACAGGTGTAACTATATTGGAATGATACCCGTTTTTCTACAGGTATAACTATACTAGAATGACACCCGTGTTTCTACAGGCACAACTATATTAGAATGACACCCGTACTAATACAGGTGTAACTATATTAGATTGACATCCGTTTTTATACACGTGTAACTGTATTAGAATGACACCCATACTAATACAGGTATAACTATATAAGAATGACACCCGTTTTACTACAGGTATAACTATACCAGAATGACACCCATTTTTCTACAGGTATAACTATATTAGAATAATACCCGTACTAATACAGGTGTAACTATATTAGAATGAAACCCGTTTTTATACACGTGTAATTATATTAGAATGATTTACCCGTTTTTCTACAGGTGTAACTATACTAGAATGACACCCATCTAAACTAGGTGTGAATACTTACGACTCCAGGTTCATACTGGTGTAAACATAAAACAAAATGATACACATAAATGTTTTAAAGGTTACACTCGTCTCATACAAGTGGGACACAACTACACCGAAACTATGACACCACACTTACATTCACACTTCGAAATGTGGAACCTAACACCAAGATTATGCACTACTTACCTTCAGACACCAATAGTTTGGAAATGACACCTAAATTATTTCATCACACTTACATAGGTAGGTGGATGTACCACCAAGTATTTGCCCCTGTTCAAGCATAAATGAATGAGACACAATGATGACACTACATTTACATTCAAAAACTGTGAAAGGTGGAGCACACTAACAAATTTTTGACACCAAACTTGCATTTCAACTTTGATAGATGACACACAACGTAAAAGAAATGACACCACACCTAGATATGACTTAACATTGCAATTCTGAAACCACACCTACCTTCAAAATGGGAAAAAAAATGACCAAGTTTATGACAGTACACTTATATCGTAACCTTAATAGAAGGGACATAAGACAAAAAATGTGACACCAAAAATATGCAAAATAAGAAATGAATCATTTAAAGCTGAGATATGGCCCAGAATAATAAATGAAGCCATATTTATATTCAAATTTAATAGGTTTGTCAAAACCTTAAAATTAAGACAAGCAATTACATTCAATTACATGAATCACTAACACATATTACTTAATGTATAACACCACATTTTCATTAAGATATTAATAGATGGGATGTAACGCCAAATTGTAAAGTCACAGTTACTTTTAAACTTTGAGATATGGAAGATAGTACTATCATTATGACACGCAATTACATTCAATTACATGAATCAATAACACACATTACTTAATGTATGACACCACACTTTCATTAAGATATTAATAGATGGGATATAACGCCAAATAATAAGGTCACAGTTCCTTTTAAACTTTGAGATATGGAAGATAGCACCAACATTATGACACAAAAACTACATTCAAACTACTGAAGATGGGTCACAACACCTAACTTTGACCCCACAGACACATCCCGCTTTGAAAGATGGGACATAACACTAAAAATATGACACCATACATAGGCTACATTAAAACTGGAAAACCGGAGACATTACACCGATTTTATGAAGCCACACTTACCTTCAAAATGTAAAAGATGATTGACAATAACAGGGCTATCACACCACACTTACATTAAGATTTTAAAAGATACGACCTCTTTGGACAGAACATCAAAACTATGACACAACACCAACATTCAAAATTTAAATGATGGGACACAAACCCAAAACTGTTAGATCTAGACCAAACTAACATTCACACTTTCAAAGATGGAACTTAACATCAAAAGCATATCACCATACGCCAAAACAATACCACCACGCTTATATTCACACTTTGAAAATGGGATTTAACGCCAAAACAATATCACCACGCGTAGATTAACAGTTTGAAAATGGGACTTAGCACTCAAACAATATCACCACGTTTAGATTTACACTTTAAAAATGGAACTTACCACCTAAATAATATTACATTGCTTAGATTTACACACTCTGTGAAGATGGGACTTAACGCTAAAACAATATCACCACGCTTAGATTCGAGCTTTAAAGATGGGACTTAACGCCAAACCAATATATCACCACGTTAGATTCGCACTTTGAAAATGGGACTTAGCGCCAAAACAATACCACCACACTAGATTCGCACTTTGAAAATGGGACTTAACGTCAAAACAAAATTAAATCACCACACTTGGGCCCCACTTTGAAAGTTGGACTTAACACTAAAATTATATCACGACGTTTACATTACACTTTTTTTTAGATGTGATTTAACACCCAAACAATATCACCACGTTTAGATTTACACTTTGACAAAATGGACTTTACACCCAAACAATATCACCCCGCTTACATTCACACTCCTTGAAAATGGGACTTAACACCCTAACAATATCACCACGCTGAGATTCGCACTTTGAAAATGGGACTTAACGCCCAAACAATATCACCCTGTTTAGATTTAGATTTACACTTTGAAAATAGGACTTAACAAGAAAATCACATCACGATACTTACATTACACGTTTTAAAGTTGTGACCCAACACCCAAACAATATCACCACGTCTAGATTTACACTTTGAAAATGCGGCTCTTCACCAAAATAATATCACGACGTTTACATTACACATTGAAAGATGGGACTTCACCCCAAAATTATATCACCACGCTTAGATATACGCTTTGAAATCGGTACTAAGATGAAAAATTATGTTATCAAACTTTGTATTCGGTCTTTTAATGATAGGACTTATTATTTAAAATTCTATTATCAAACTTTACTTTCACACTTTGAAAGATGGGACTTAACATCCAAATTATATCTCACGCTTATCTTCACACTATACAAGATGGGACAGAACATCAAAATTATATCACCACACTTACATTTGACGCTATGAAAGATGGAAAAAGACACTAAACACTAACCTATCACACTACACTAAAATTTAAAAGATGAGACAAAACACCCAACCTATTAAACCACACTTATTTCCAAGTTCAAATGATGGGACCGAATGCCATAAATATTTCTCCAAGGATGCTTTCAAAATTCATAACGTGGGCCATAGCACTTAATCTATCACTCCACATTTACCATCAAAGCTCAAAAGATGGGACAGAACAGAAAAACTATCACACCACACTTTCTTTCACAGTTCAAAAGATAGGACAGAACAGAAAATTTTTACACTACACTTACTCTCACAGTTCAAAAGATAGGACAGAACAGACAATTTTTACACTACACTTACTCTCACAGTTCAAAAGTTAGGACAGAATAAAAAAATGTTTACACTACACTTACTTTCACAGTTCAAAATATGGGACAGAATACAAAATTTTTACACCACTCTTACTTTCTCAGTTCAAAAGATAGAACAGAATAGAAAATTTTTGCACTACACTTACTTTCACAGTTCAAAAGATAGAACAGAATAGACAATTTTTACTACACACTTGCTGTCACACACAAGTTCAAAAGATAGAACAGAATAGACAATTTTTACAACACACTTGCTGTCACGGTTCAAACGATAGGACAGAATAGGAAATGTTTACACCTGTTTGCACCTGTTTACACCACACTTACTTTCACAGTTCAAAAGATATGCCAGAACTGAAAAATTGTTATCCCACACTTACCTTAATAATTTAAAAGATGTGACATTTGACAAAAACACCCAAATGTTGCACCGCATTTCCCTTTAAAACTAAAAAGATAGGACAGTATGGCAGAACTATAACACCACTTGTAATTTCAGAATTCAAAAGATGGGACCAGAACACCAAGTCTATCAGACCACACCTGCCGTCAAACTTCAAAGGTTTTGAAAGAACACAAAATCTATGATATCATATGTAAATTCAAAGTCAGAAGATGGGGAAGAACACCATTTAAACAATATAAGATTTTTTTTTAAATTAAAAGATGGGACAGAACAAAATTAGTATAACACCACACTTCGCTTTAAAATAAAAAAAAAAAAGATGGGACATAACACCATAACCACTATACCACAGTTACCTTTGAAATTCAAAAGATGGGACAGAACACCTTAACTGTTACACCACACTTACCTTCAGAATTGAAGAGATGGGACAGAAAACTATGACTGTTAAACAACATTTACCTTCAAAATTCGAAAGATGGGACAGAATAGAAAAGCCAGCATAATGCACCTACCAACAAAATTTAAAAGTTGGGACAGAATACCAGAACTAGTACACAAAACCTACCTTCAAAATTCAACAAATGGGACAGAACACCGTATCCACTACACCAAACTTTCCTTCAAACTTCAAAAGATGCAACAGAATACTATTAACTATTTCACTATACTTACTTTCAAACTTAAAAGATCGGACCAAACACGTAACCACTACACCACACTAACTTCAAAATTCAAAAGATGGAGCAGAACACATAACCACTACACCACACTTACCTTCAAAATTCAAAATATTGGACAGAATAGCAAAATTAGTACACTGCACTTACCATTAAGATTTAAAAGATATGACAGAATAGCAAAGCCATCATAACACACATACCTTCAAAATTGAAACGATTGAGTCAGAGCACTAAATTTATGAAAACAAACGCCCCCTTCAAAATTCAAAAGATGGGACAGCAGAGCAAAACTATTACACCATACTTACCTGAAAAATTCAAAAGATGGGACAAAAATAGTAAAACCATTATATGATACCAAACTTTGAAATTAAAATGATGGGAGAAAATACCAGAACTGTTACAATACAGATACATTCAAAATTCAAAAGATAGGACAGAACACCATTGCCACTACAGAACACTTACTTTCAAACTTCAAATATGGTACAGAATAGCAAAATTAGTTCACTGCTTTTACCTTCGAAATTCATAAGATGGGACAGATTACCATAACCACTACAGAACACTTACTTTCAAACTTCAGATAAGGTACAAAATAGCAAAATTAGTACACTACTTCTACCTTCGAAATTCAAACAGGTGGGACAGAATACCATTATTATTAAACTACACTCGTCTTTAAACTTCAAAAGATGGGACAGAATACCAAAACGTGTACACTACTCCTACCTTTAAAATTCAAAAGATGGGACAGAATAACAAAAATATTATACCACACATACCTTCAAAACTCAAAAGAAGGGGCATAACTATTACAATACACTTACTTTCAAAATTCAATGATGGGAAAGAATAGCAAAACTGTTATACAACACCTACATTCAAAATTTAATATATGGGACAGAATACCATCAATATGACATTACACTTATCTTAGAAATTCTAAAGATAGGACAAGATAGCAAATCTACTATACAACACCATACCTACTTACACGTTCAAAACGATGGGACAGAGCACAAAGGCTATAACAAAATACTTAGCTCAAAATTCAAAAGATTCGACAGAATAGCAAAATACTTTTTCCACACCAGCTTCCAGCATACCATAATTATAACAATAGTAATAAGCTTTTTTCTTTAAAAGATGGGACAGAAATACCATATCCTCTACACCACACTTACCTTCAAAATTCAAAAGTTAGGGTAAACACCATAACCACTACACGATACCTACCTCAAAATTCAAAAGGTGGGACAGAACACCATAACCATTACACTGCATACACCTTCAAAATCCAAAAGATGGGACAGAACACCATAACCACTAACTACATTACCCTTACCTCAACATTCAACAGATGGGACAGAACACCATAACCACTACACCACATCTACCTTCAAAATTCAAAAGATGGCACATAATTTCAAAACGATTACACCACACTTACATTCACAATTCTAACGATGGGACAGAACACAGAAACTATCATACCACACTTACCTTCGAAATTCAAATGATGTGACAGAATCCTTTAACTATTACACCACCCTTACCTTCAAAATTCAAAAGATGGCACATAATTTCAAAACCATTACACCACACTTACATTCACAATTCTAACGATAGGACAGAACACAGAAACTATCATACCACACTTACCTTCAAAATTCAAATGATGTGACAGAATCCTTTAACTATTACACCACCCTTACCTTCAAAATTCAAAAGATGGGACAGAACACCATAACTATTACGCAAACCCTGCACTAAAACTTTAAAAGATGGGACATAGCACCATAACTATTACACCACCCTTACCTTTAAAATTCCACAGATGGGACAGAGTACCATAACTATTACACCACATTTACCTTCAAAATCTAAACTATGACAATGCACACATAACTTCAAAAATCAAATAAAGGGACACACACCCAGATTCGAATGACTATCACACAACAAAACAAAAATATCAAACCCCACTTCCATTCACACATGAAAAGATGGGATATAAAACCAAAATTATATCACCATACTTATATTCGGACTTTGAAAGAATGGACTCAGTACCAAAATTATGTTACCGCACTTACATTCGCACTCTAAAAGATAGGACACAGCACCAACAGATTGACGCGACTTTTCCATTCAATGTTTGAAGGATGGGACTCAGTACTGTTACGTTTCCGTCTTTACATTCGCATATTCTAACAGATTGGACTCAGTACTGTTACGTTTCCGCCTTTACATTCGCATATTCTAACAGATTGGACTCAGTACTAACATTATGTTACTGCCTTTACATTCGCATATTTTAGAATATGGGACTCAGCACTCACATTTTGTTATCACACATTCGCACTCTTAAAGATGGGACTCAGTACTACCATTATGTTACCGCTTTACATTCGCATATTTTAACAGATGAGACTGAGTACTCACATTTTGTTATCACACATTCGCACCCTTAAAGATGGGCTCACATTATGTTATCGCCTTTACATTCGCATATTTTAAAAGATGGGACTCAGTACTCACATTTTGTTATCACACTTACATTTGCACTCTAAAAGATGGTACTCAGTACTAACATTATGTTACTGCCTTTACATTTGCATATTCTAAAAGATGGGACTCAGAACTCACATTTTGTTATCACACTTACATTTGCACTCTAAAAGATGGGATTAAGTACTAACATTATGTTACTGCCTTTACATTCGTACATTTTTAAAGATGGGGCACAGTACTCACATTTTGTTGCCGCCTTTACATTCGCAAATTTTAAAAGATTGGACTCAGTACTAACATTTGTTACCGCCTTCACATTCGCAAATTTTAAAAGATGGGACACAGTACTAGCATTATGTTACCACCTTTACATTCGTACATTTTAAAAGATGGGACACAGTACTAACATTATGTTACCGCCTTTACATTCGCAAATTTTAAAAGATGGGACGCAGTACTAACGTTATGTTACCGCCTTTACATTCGCAAATTTTAAAAGATGGGACACAGTACTAACATTTTGTTACCGCCTTTACATTCGCAAATTTTAAAAGATGGGACACAATACTAACATTTTGTTACCGCCTTTACATTCGTACATTTTAAAAGATGAGACACATTACTAACATTATGTTACCTCTTCACATTCGTACATTTTAAAAGATGAGACACAGCACTAACATTATGTTACCTCTTTACATTCGTACATTTTAAAAGATGGGACACAGTACTAACATTATGTTACCTCTTTACATTCGTACATTTTAAAAGATGGGACACAGTACTAACATTATGCTACCGACTTTACATTCGTACATTTTAAAAGATAGGACACAGTACTAACATTATGTTACCGACTTTACATTCGTACATTTTCAAAGATAGGACACAGTACTAACATTATGTTACCGACTTTACATTCGTACATTTTAAAAGATGGGACACAGTACTAAAATTTTGTTACCGCCTTTATATTCGCACATTTTAAAAGATGGGACTCCGTACTAACATTATGTTACGGACTTTACATTCGTACATTTTCAAAGATAGGACACAGTACTAACATTATGTTACTCCTTTACATTCGTACATTTCAAAAGATGGGACACAGTACTAACATTATGCTACCGCCTGTACATTCGTACATTTTAAAAGATGGGACTCAGTACTAACATTATATTACCGACTTTACATTCGCACATTTTAAAAGATGGGACACAGTACTAACACTATATTACCGCCTTTACATTCGTACATTTTAAAAGATGGGACTCAGTACTAACAGTATGTTACCGCACTAACATTTGCACTCTGAAAGATGGGACTCAGTACTAACAGTATGTTACCGCACTAGCATTTGCACTCTGAAAGATGGGACACAGTATTAAAAGTATGTTGTCAGACTTATATTTGCACTCTAATAGATGGGAATCAGTACTAACATTATGTTGCCACACTTACATACTCCACTTAAAAATGGTACACAACATCAAAATATTGATACCATTCTAACATTCATTCTGTCATAGATAGGAGAGAACATAAAAACTATTACACCACTCTTAACTTCAAATTTCAAATGATCGGGCACAAAAACTATAAATTTTCATTACACTTACATTCACAGTTTAAATGATGGCACTTTTCAGCAAAGGTTTATAACCATACTTACATACACACTTTCATAGACGGAATATAACACCAAAACTATCACACAACAATTTACATTAAATCCATAATAGATGCGATATACCTTTAAATCAGGAATCAACATTAGTTCTACTTTCAAACACTAATAATTGGGACATAATACCAAAACACCTCTTACACAACATCATTATCGGAACGTTGAGAGATCAAACACATCACCAAAACCTTTGACTCAGAATTAATACTGAAACCTCAGTAAATGAGAAATAACAACAAACCTATTACCCAGCATCAATATTAATATTTTAATAGATGAGAAATAACACCAAGACCCACTACACAGCGATAACATTAAAAACGTTAATATGTGTTTAATGCAGACAACACTTAGGCTATGATACAGCACCAACCTGGAAACCTTATCAGATGAGACACAAAACTTAAACTATGCCACCGCGCTAACATTCAATATTGATATTATAATGCACACTACACCAAGGCTATGACACAACACCAACTTTGAAATTTATAAAATAAAACAAAATCAAATCTAAGTCAAGGTAAATCATTCAGACTTTGATAAATGAACCACATCTATAAAACGTTGACACAGCGCTCACTTTTAAAGACACAGAACTTAATTTTAAAGTTTAGTAGGTAAGACACAACACTAACTCTATGACACAATGCGTACTAGTAAACTTGAATGGATTAGACAAACACCAATAATTATAACATTGCACAAACGTTGAAACGTTATTGAATGGAACTCAAGACAACACCTTTGAAACAGCCTTTATCTTTAAAGTTAACTTGATAGAACGCAAAAAAAAAACAACAACTCTATGATTCAGTTCTAGCAATGAAACATTAAAAGACTAGACATAACATCAAAACTAATTCAGGCATAATCATTTAAACTACAATAGATCAATCATTGCAACAAACATTAAAAAGTAGTGACAGCAAAACCTTCGTGGGTGCAGTTAGTTACATTCAAACTTTATCAAATCGATGGGACACAACACTTAAAACTATGATCGAGAACTAGCAATCAAAGTGCAATAGATGGGACGTAACACTTAAAACTATGATACAGAACTAGCATTCAAAGTGTAAAAGATGGGACGTAACACTTAAACTATGATACAGAACTAACATTCAAAATGTAATAGATGGGACATGACACTTAAAACTATGATACAGAACTAGCATTCAAATTGTAGTAGATGGGACGTAACACTTAAAACTATGGTACAGAACTAGCATTCAAAGTGAAGTAGATGGGACACAACACTTAAAACTATGGTACAGAACTAGCATTCAAAGTGTAATAGATGGGACACAACACTTAAAACTATGGTAGAGAACTAGCATTCAAAGTGTAATAGATGGGACACGATACTTAAAACTATGGTAGAGAACTAGCATTCAAAGTGTAATAGATGGGACACAACGCTTAAAACTATGGTAGAGAACTAGCATTCAAAGTGTAATAGATCGGACGTATCATTCAAACGATGACAAACTACCACAGAGTAGAAATGATACTTATCTGCAGACTTCAGAAGGAAACGACACTAAACTTTCGAGAATGAAGATTATAATAAGATGAGGAAAATGTATTAAATCAGCAACGTTTTTCGACGTGTGAATAAAACATTTGAACATTTCTCTTTAAATGGAACCCTCAACATTTTTGTCTAGCAGTAGAAACATACACTCGTTTATCTCATCATCAAACCGGTCCTTAAAATCATCCAGAGGCACTGAAGTAACTTAAATCCACATTATCAATATGCCTCTTTGAAAATATGTAACAAAACTTTGAACTAAAGTTATGTTACAAGAAGGCGACAGACGATAAATTTTCAACGGAATTTAATCGACGTCCAAACAATGTTTTATCGACCGATTGAAATGGCTTGAGAGATTTAAAAAAACCCGCTAATATTATGTAAACGCCTGAATGGCCTAGAGTACAATCTGGCGGCTACTAATATTCCATATTTAATTGGAAAATGAAGCATTTAATGTCTCCAGTCTTGCAGAACGGATAATAATAATTGGTTTTGTTGGATTTAGTTGGGTTTCTGTTCTTTTTCTTCTGGTTTCGTTTTTTGTTTGTTTTTTTGTCTTGTTTTGTTTTTTGTAAAAGAAAAAAAAAACCCAAAGAAAAACCAAAAACCAAAGGCAACAACAACCAAAAACACAGATTGCAATTGGTCTTTTTTAAAAATTACTTTTGTTCACGAAAGCATTGAAACAACCGGTCGTAGGACATTACTGACAAAATACAAAACAAAACAAAACAAAAACAAAAACAAACAAACAAACCACAAACAAATATAATATCTTCAATTTATAGTGGGTCTGCTTCCGTGGATGTTTGGTCTTGTTCTGAATAAAAGGTGGCTGATTAGCAGTGGAGGGCGAAAGGATGGTGTAGATTGTTTACTTTTTTTTTGTTTACTTACCCCGCAGTTTTATTTCCGATGACCAGTGGCTTGCTTTAGCCATTGTGACCCTCCCCATTCAAGCTCTCTCTCTCTCTCTCTCTCTCTCTCTCTCTCTCTCTCTCTCTCTCTCTCTCTCTCTCTCTCTCTCTCT
>JAOYNN010078866.1:0-11963 GCA_025770095.1 Goniobranchus kuniei | reverse complement strand
ACTGTATTATTATTATTTTTATTATTATTATTATTATTATTATTATTATTATTATTGTTACAAGAACACCCCCCCGCTTTGGAGTCGTCCGATATCGCGGCTAGATTCTATAAATAGCGCATCATTGAGCTTACAGTTACCCGATATAGTAGGTAGGCCTAGCTCCACGGTGAATATTAATGGATTTGATTTGTGGGTTAAAAAACAACAAAATATCGGCAGGGAAGGGGGGGGGGGGAAAGGTCCTTCTCTTTTCCTGTCGAGTATAGCCTATTCCATTGACTTAATGATTTTAGGAATATTAGTGCGTTTAGTTTATTTTTCAATATCTTCGTTCAGGAGCCTTAGTTAGAACAGAAACGTGCATTCTCCTCTTCCTCTCTTTATATATATAGGATTATTATTTTTGTGATTATTTCATTATTTTTATTATTATTATGATTATTATGATGATGATGATCATTACTATTATTATTATTATTATTATTATTATTATAGATGTTTGTTCTGTAAAAGGCAGTAAAGGGTCAAACACGCATTATCTGCTTCCTGAGCTCTGAGATCACTGGAAAGAGGAACAAAATTTGCCCTTAGCCATAATTTCATCACAGTTTGAAGTCTTGAATCAGATTGGTTACGTGTAATCTACAGCCTTCAATTGAGCTTGTTGTGGAAAGAGTGGCCAGAGCTTCATAAAATTTATTTTTTCTTCTTCTTTGTCCTTTTCCAGCTCCTCCAACAGGGAACAGTTTGTTGGACGGATTTTTCTCTCCACCCCCAAATAATAATATGGTCAATGGTGGCGCTTGTGAGTTATTTTTCTTAATTTCTGTGTTTTGTGCCGATGTATATATTTTCTTAAGACTGTTTGCACCTGTTTCGGTGGTATGAAGTGGTGAACCCAGGAAATAAAAACAAACAAAACAAAAAAGTCACCTACCACCTCCTCACTTCTTCTCATTTAACAAAGGCAACAAACAAAAAAACCCAAAGAAGACAAATTTAAAACAAACCAAACGAAGGACTTTATCCATTCACTTACGTAAATTTACACCACCACCTTCTGTGAAAAATATGTTCCCTTTTGTTGCATAGCTGATATTTCCATATTAGCACTAAGAGAACAATCAAGGAGTTGATTGATATGAACAGGTGATGTGAAATAAGTGTCATCTTAATCAGATTTATTGAGTGCATTTCATCTCAGCCATCTGTATATATTAAGAAATAAAAATATATGTTAGTTCGCTTTTCATGGCATATTGGCTGGATAGATTTAAATAAAATTTGGTCTTTAAGGGTATTTTGACATGGAGATACATCTTACCACATAAAAAATTAGCTGGTTTTTTACTGCTATCAATTTCAATCAATGAGCTAGGTTTTTTTTTACTGCTGTCAATTCAGGTAGGTTTTTTTACTGCTATCAATTTCAATCAATGAGCTAGGTTTTTTACTGCTGTCAATTTCAATCAATGAGCTAGGTTTTTTACTGCTATCAATTTCAATCAATGAGCTATGTTTTTTTTTTACTGCTGGCTATTTAAATCAATGAGCTAGCTTTTTTTACTGCTGTCAATTTCAATCAATGAGCTAGGTTTTTTACTGCTTTCAATTTCAATTAATGAGCTAGCTTTCTTTACTACTGTCAATTTCAATCAATGACCCAGCTTTTTTACTGCTGTCAATTTCAATCAATGAGCTAGCTTTTTTACTGCTGTCAATTTCCATTAATGAGCTAGCTTTCTTTACAACTGTCAATTTCCATCAATGAGCTAGGTTTTTTACTGCTATCAATTTCAATCAATGAGCTAGCTTTCTTTACAACTGTCAATTTCAGTCAATGAGCTAGGTTTTTGTACTACTGTCAATTTCCATCAGTGAGTTGCTTTATTTACTACTGTCAATTTCAACCAATGAGATAGGTTTTTTACTGCTGTCAATTTCAATCAATGAGCTAGGTTTTTACTGCTGTCAATTTCAATCAATTAGCTAGGTTTTTTACTACTGTCAATTTCAGTCAGTGAGTTAGCTTTCTTTACAACTGTCAATTTCAGTCAATGAGCTAGGTTTTTTACTACTGTCAATTTCAGTCAATGAGCTAGCTTTGCTACTATGTCAGTTTCAATCAATGAGCTAGCATTGTTACTACTGTCAAATTCAGTCAATGAGCTAGCTTTGCTACTACTGTCAGTTTCAATCAGTGAGCTGGCTTTTTTTTTTTTCTTTTTCTATATTTATTTATTTTATTTATTAATTTTTTTACTAATGTCAATTTCAATAAAAGCTATTCATGTACAGATTGCATGGTTTAGTTCTTAGTTCATCAGGCTACTTTCAGAAGCTGAAGACAGTGTTTAATGATAAAGCAAATAGAAGTCTCTTTTTAGTGCTCAAAAGTCACTTAAGGCACATCTGTTATCTATTCTGCTGGCCAAGGGCATAATAGCCTACCTTTTTTGCTTGTGATAGCTTACATTGTAGCACAGTCTAGATTCTCTACTGGCTCAAGAGGTTGAGTTAGATTTAGATCTAGATCTAAACTGCTTCCATTAGCAACTGGTAGATTTTAGGCATTCAGTTGATTCAAACAAATGAAAAGTATTTCATTCATTTTTTTTTTCTTTTGGTGTTGACTTTTTTTTCTTCTCTCATTATGCTAGCTTCACTGAATTTACCACTTTATTTGCGTCCAAATTTCATAGATTGGTTCCTCCTTTCCCAAGGATATTACATTAGTTTACCCATAGAAATGTGTGTTTGTGTGCATAAATACTGTATTGAGTATTATTTTAGCTTGTATTTTTCTTTGCATTTTACTTCATTACAACTTTTGTCATTTCACATGCAAGTTTAGGAGTTTTAGTCCCATTTTTAAAATGTGAAAATTCATACCATTTTTTTGTGGGGGTAAGACAACCAGTGATTGGTTTGACATTCCTTTTCTTCTTAAGAGCATTCACTTACTTTACATTAATTAGTGACATATTGCAATGTTTTTAAATTTCAAAAATTGCTGTTTAATAAGAATTGTAGTTTAAATGATTTTCTGCACAATTTAGAAAATAATTACATTGAATGTGTTGTTTGTCTAAAAAGACCTGTAGAATTGATTTCATAACTGGAGAATTATTTGGGGGTGGGGTATCTGGGCAAAAGAAATTCACATTTCATATTACTTGTTCATTTTTCTTATGCTTAATCAATTCTTACATTTTATGTACCTTTTTGTTTTTGGCCATACATGTCTCTTTTGTTTATTTGTAAAAACAGTCAGAGCAAGAAGAGGATGACAGTGAGGAAGGTGATGACACTTTCATGCCCTCTGAAGAAGGATCTGATGCAGAAGAAAGTAGCGAGGAGGACAGTGAGGAGAGCAACTGGGAAGGGGAGGATGAGGACGAGAGCGAAGAAGGTGAGAAACAGTTTTGGTTGTATACACCCATACATTTATTCCATTCATTTTATGCATGCATATCTGACTATATGGATAGCGGATTTTCCACTTTTGTCACTGTATTATATTTTTAATATCCATGGTTCAAAGTTAAGGAGATTGTGGAACGAATATGGAGAAGAATTTACAGAGTTGGAGTGGATTGAGAAGGTCATGCTCTATTAAATAAGATGATAACCTTCGAAGTTGAAAGGATGAGTTTATGATAATAATATACCTATAAAGCGCTTTCCATGTCAAAGCATCTCAAAGCGCTTTACAGTTGGCAGTGACAATACATAAACGTAAGAACATAAATGATATTATGATTAAGTTCAATATCTACATGTTTACGTAATGTCTGAGTCAGCAAAACCGAGAGTAAACATACCAAATTGATGTGAATGACATAATATGGCATAAGAACAATTACTTGCAATGAAAAATCAAGAATTTCCTAAATGATGTTCAAAGAGAAATGTTTTGAGGGATGATTTAAAAGATGTTATGTTTTCTTTTTCCCTAATCAGTGTAGGCAGAGAGTTCCAGAATTTCGGGCCATAAAATTCAAATGATGGGTCGCCACAGGACTTAGATTTTTACTTCGGGTTAACTAATAGGGTGGTGTCATACAAAGAGCTTAACATGCGAGGATTGGATTTAGTGTGGATCAATTGGGTCAGATATATTGGGGCAAGGCCATGAAGGCACTTAAACACGGTTATTGTGGTTTTGTAGTCACTCCTTGCTTTGACGGGAAGCCAGTGCAAGGTTGCCAAAAGAGGGGTAATATCTGTTTTCTTTTTCTTGAGGACAACTTTTGTACTGTCAGCAATTTTTTTAGATGTTCATTAGGCAAGCCGGAGAAAAGGGCATTACAATAGTCATAAGACAATCTTCCAGATTTTGTGGTGGCTGAAATAAAGATGTCATGTTTCTTAGTGTGTTTATCGAGGCATGACACGAAGTATGTAATATTAGAGAGAAATCATAAGTGGACAGGTTTATGGAAAAATGGATAGTCCTGGACTGATATGGCCAGGGCATATCACGATGAAAGATGATGGACTGCTGACAGGAGAATGCTTAGGTTGGCACTGCCTGGCAACATGAAGAGAGTAAACAACGAAGAAAAGGCATATGGATTGAATTGTGTAAGCTATGGTGGTCATTGGTGTGAAGGAGAATGATGCGTTGAACAGTGCTGACTGAAGACAGAATATCTGCTTTGGTGACCCCTGATGGTGTACGGCGAAAGAAGAATAAGGGACGGATCTTGATTGTGTTCCTTTCTAAAATGGTTGCACCAATTAAAGGAAGATAAAGTTTGTTAGTGTAATGGGTTGTGTGGATTGTTGTTATAGTCTTCACCGATTACGTGTCAGCAAGACTATTGATCTGTAAACTGAATTTTTTTCAAATTCTTTTTTGGACACAGAATAATAACCTGCTTGCTTTTGTACACAACCACTCAAGACTCTCCTTAAGTCTTAGAATTATCAGATATAAATTTTGCGTTATTCTTTCTTTCTTTCTTTCTTTCTTTGTTTCTTTCATTTTTTCTTTCTTTTTTTGTTTTGTTTTGTTTTTTTGTGTTTTGGGTGGTTTTTTTTTGTTTTTTGGTGGGTGGAAAGCTATATACTGTTCACAATGTAGTTCTTCTTTGGTTCACAGTGGGTAGTGCTTTAGGCTCACAACGGAAAGATCGCGTGTTTGATTCCGGGTATGGGCATTGAGGTTGTTAACCCAAATTGCCTCCTTTTCATGGCGCTGTTCCTATTGCTGACCCTCATTTTTTGTTTAAAAGCTGGAAGACCAATTTGGCTTTGGGGATGTATTGAGTGCTACTTTTTTTTCCCACCCTTGTGTTTGGGGTTGTTCATGCTATAAGGCAATGTGGATTTGAAGAACTTTCAAACATATTTCTGACCCACAATCTCTTCAGAGCAACCCAAACCTAACACTTCAATTCATTGTGAAAAATAAGCAGTACCAGACCTTTAAATTATTAGCCAATTGTCATATTTCCACCAAAATTGACTTCGTCTGCCATTAAATTTTTAAAAAAGAAAATAAAAGACAAACAGCATCAAAACCCAACAAACAAAAAATGCAAATCGATGACGATTTCTCCGTCCCTCGCCTATAGTATTATTAGGCTTATAGGCTAAACGAGTCCACACTCCGTGTTCAGTTGTCAGCCCCCACCTGCGAGGTGAAGTTGTGTGTTGTAGTCTTGCCAGCTCTCATCACCCTCACGCTAGGCTAGCTAAGATGTCTGGACGGCATATAAGCTCACCGTCACACACCCAACACAAGCGATGTGGAACGCATTCGTTTCACTAAAATGTCTTTGCACACTAACGTTACAAACCATCTCCATTAACGTTGTTTAGACTTTCTTCTGCCGACTCCTATGATTCTTTGTAAATCACTGAAGAGAGTCGGAAATTTGCAACTGTGATCAATCAATTTCAGTGTGGCAAAAGACGTGTTCTTGAAGCAACCGAAATAAACCCTCTCAGCTAGCCTAATTTCGATTGTGAGTAGTTTCGGTTTAGGCTGAGGCGCCCCAGTCTTGACTAGCTCTGCTGTTTTAAATTTACTACACATTTGACATTTCGTCTCTCTGCAGATGTTGAATTCTTCATTACCCGGTACATTCTTCCCCGGGTTTTATTCCCACCAGTGATTTCACTGGTTATGATTAAGAACTGAATCTAGTTCTAGTTCTAGATCTAGTTAGATCTTTGGGATTGTCGAGATGTTGTTGTTGTTTTTTTAATTAAAAATATGTAAGTAGCTATTTGCTCTAGTTTTCTTCCTGCTTACCTGTTAGAAATAGGAATAATAATAATAATTGACAACTTTATAGCACCTATTCTTGAATAAAAATACAAGATGTAGGCTTCTTGTCATGAGCAGTTGCATATCGTATAGGGTAATTTCTTAATTAATTAATATTTGTAACAGTAGGCTACAGATGTTTATGTAATGTGTGTACTTTTTAGGGGGTGATCAGACAATTTTGTCATAGGCTGTTTACAGGTCTGAAGTATTACATTTATAAATTTCACTTTTAATTTAAGAAACATAGAGATGGAAGGAAACACCTACAAGAATCATGTCACTGTACACCTTGCACTGCACTGTGTTATATTGGGCTTAAATATTGCTATTTATCATTGACTATTAGATATGTGTTTGCATTAACAGAATGGCCACATATGCCATGTATCATCAATGGTGGCAATAGGCTTTAGTTAGTATATTAGTGAAGTCCCATCAGTCGTGCATTGATAACCAGTGTTGATTTTAGATAAACCATTCTGACAGTCAAATCAATCAGAGTAAGAGATCTTATTTAAGAAAGTGAAAAGGAAATTTTGAAAAATGTTTTTTTATGTTTGTTTTTTGTTTTGTTTCCAAAGGTTCGGATGTGGGATCCAGCGAAGAGAGTGGAAAAGACTGGGATGAGCTGGAAGAAGAGGCCAGGCGAGGTGAGCATGCAGTTGGTGGGAATTTTGGACATGAAAATTATTACTTAACAGTGTTGGATAAAAAGTAAAGCTCAATTTTCATGTGACCAGAAACAATTTGTTCTCAGTTGTTTATTAGTAGGAATATCTTTACCTTTTCCGAAAAATGTTTGACAAAGAAAAGTGAATAAAAATGTTACTTTAACACTTAATCACCTGTACCGCTCCTATCCGCTCCTTCCGATTTTGCCTGAACCGCTCCCTATCCGCTCCTAGTTTTATAGAGCCGTTCACCACATCGCTAGTATAACTACCGGTGTAAATACTGCACTTCCGGAAAGAGCAGCTTCTCTACTTTCGTTTTGTGTCGGTTGGCTTGATTTTACGGGAAATTTATTGTTTCTTTGCTACTTTCACTATCGTGAGGTCAAGAATATTTCCTTTCACTCGGCAACCGTAAGCAATGGCAAACCGAGCTGCTGCCTTTGACTTCATGCAAACACTGATAGATGAAGCAAATAATGATGATAATGATCCTGAATATGAACCTAATGGTTCTGACATTGAAATTGAAGCAGATTTAGATTCAGATTCAGATTCAGATGGGTCTCAGTCACTCGACATCGGCGAAAACTTAGGCCTAGATTTGAACGTCGTCGATCCCCAAACCCCTGGTCCTAGTGGTGATGCTAATACCAATGAATGGACTGCAGATATGACTGATATAGGTTCTAATGTCCTTGAATTCACAAAAACTTCTGGTCCCACACATCCTCTAGGATTAGATGCTGATCCTATTGACTATTTTTTTCAATTATTTTCCGAAGACTTTTTTGATACTATGGTTGAGCAAACCAACCTATACGCAGATCAGCACCCCGAAATAAATCAACATTGGGAACCCACAACAGTACCTGAACTGAAAGCTTATCTCTCCATTTATTTTTACATGGGCATTCAGCACCTCTCTGACTGGAGAGACTACTGGAGTAACGATGAATTGTTAGGCCATCCTTGTGTTTATAATTTGTTTATTCGGAATCGGTTCGAAGAACTCAACAAAAACTTCCATCTCGCCGATAACACCGCTAACCCTGAACGGGGGAGGGAGGGCCATAATCCACTCCATAGGGTGAATCCCATCATTCAGCTCGTGAAACGGACATGGCCTGAGAATTTCCAGCCGGGGCGTAATTTATGTGTGGACGAAGCAATGATAAAATTCAAGGGCAGATGCCCTTTCCTTCAATACCTACCAGCCAAGCCGACGAAATGGGGAGTGAAGGCATGGGCTATTTGCGACTCCAAATCCTTTTACATGCTAGACCTAAACATTTATGCTGGTAAACATAATGAACTTGGAAATCAGAATAGACCTTTAGGGGATAGGGTTGTGCTTGCTCTGACTGAACAGTTCAAAGAAAACCATCACGTTATCTATTTCGATAATTATTTCACCTCCCTTCCGTTGCTGGAGACATTGGAGGAGAATGGCCTCTATGGTTGTGGTACCTTACGAACCAACCGTAAAGGGTTTCCAGCTTTTGTCAAGAATCCAAAAGTGGTGAAGAAGCCTGGGGACACTGTAAGAATGCGCAAAGGATCAGTGCAAGTAATCGCGTGGTTCGACAGAAGGAAAGTGACCGTAACCACAAATGCGCATGATGCGGAAGACACAATGCTTCAACGACGCGCCCGCCCCAACACCCCAAGACCTCAGTATAGCCAGCCTAAGGCTATTCAAGACTATAATCTGAATTATTTTGGGGTGGATAAAAATGACCAGCTGAGGCAATATTATTCTATTGCCTCCAAGGCACACAAGTACTGGAAATACATTTTCTGGTTTATCGTCGACGTATGTGCCGTCAATGCGTACATCCTCTACCGCTTGGCTCCTGGTGGTCCCCGTTTGAAACCCTTGAGCCACAAGAACTTCAACCTCTCCATCATTCGGTCTCTTAGAGGCAACTTCACCAACAGGAAAAGAATTGGAAGGCCTTTGAAGCGCCCTGCTCTCCACGAATTGTCTCGTATCACAACCAAGAGAGGACAGCGTGACTGCGTCGGCTGTAAAGAGATTGGTGTGAAGACCCCCAAGGGAAATGCAGTTCAAACAAAACTTGAGTGTATTTCTTGTGGACAGGCATTGTGTAGAAATTGTTTTGACAGGAAACATGGACAAAATTAACAAATTAAGACTTTTACCAGCTTCTTTTGTGTTTAGATGGTTTTATTTTGTTTTATTTTTTTTCACATTTTTACATTCCAGTTGACATCAGTAATTTTTTTAATGTAATATCCATGACAATTCATATTTAAATATCACATTTTTGAAATGTCCAACATATAAGCTTTCATTTGGACCTAAAATTAATAAATTTGGATGAAAATTGAATATTTTATGAATTTTTGTATGGGCAGACCCCAATTTCTCATCGAAATAGTGAAATAAGTCAGGATTTAGGGGACATAATCAGAAAATTAAGTCAGGTGATTAAGTGTTAAATTGGATTTAAAACATTGAAAATCATCAATGTCCCTAATGTGTTTTGGATAAGAGTTCCAAATCTGAGGAGCTGTAAAAGCAAAAGGTCGCTCACCGATTTTTCTTATTCATTTTCGGCCTCGTTAGAGTTCTATTATTGGAATTGGAACAAAGGTTGCATCTTGGAGTATACATGTTCTACGCCAGTAGCTCATTTAAGTAGGAAGGGGGCCATTTTTTAAAATTTTGAAAACAATGGTGCATATTTTCTACGTTTGATATTATGCAGATTAATAAGAGGAAAACATTTTTTAGTTTGCTTTTGTTCTCTGATACAATGTGTATTTTAACAAGTAATTTCTTTTTTTAAATATGAAAAAAAATTCTGAAATATTGCCTGACAGTAATATAATAGAGAATTATAAATGAATCATACTAGCATATAGGAAAGAAATTTAGGAAAATATTTACTCTACAGATGTGAATAATTCTGAAATCAGAAAAAAATCAAAAGGATTGACATCCCTATATATATGATTGCTTTGTCAGAGTAAAATATTTCAAAATTTTTTTGTTTTGTTTTTATTTCTCAGACACAATGGTTTGCACAGGGTGCTGTGCCATCCTAGACAACATCATCACATACTTGTTTCGCCGCCTCATCAATAAAAAGAAGCAAAATTCTGTCCAAATTGACAGTGAAGCTTTCTTATGTATTTTAGAGTTGCATCCTGAAATCTTACAACAGGTGAATTCCCATGTCAGGTCTTATGCATATGAAGCCATTTCATTTGGTCTTAAAGATGCAAATTTTAAGAAACATTGCCTAAATATGCACATTGTATGATTATGACCCTGTTGAGTGTACTCCCTAGTATCAGATATAAGTTAAAGACTTATACTAAAACTCACCTCAAATAATTATTTTCTTCAGTAAACTGTAAAAGGATAACTGAGCTCTGAAGGATTCTGCAGCTACTCATCCCTGAATATTCATCTAGTGATAAAAGTTTAATCATAAATTTTTGTTTCCTTGAAAGCCCCGTAAAAAAGAATAATTTTTGTGTGTGTTTACTTCTTTTTTAAAGCTAGAGATTGCTGTATTTACTTTTTATGGATTCTTTCCTTTTATATTTCTTGATTTTTTGAATACCATATCCTGTAAAAAGCGTTTCAGTGTGGATACTTTGGTTTTAAGATTAAGGCTTCGCTTTTTATTTAGATGAAAAGGTTATGTTTGAGTAGTTTTCAACTTTAACATCCTTGAAGGCAATGTGACTTGAAAGATGTGAATTGAAAGAGTGTCATGTTCTCTGAGAGGAAAAAACAAAAGACATAGTCATTTCAAGGTATTTTAAGGTTTCATTTTTCAATTTCTTAGAATGCCCCAAGTGTGAAGAAATTCTCTTTTAATTTCAGATGCTGTACACTGTTTTGAACATCATCATGTTTGAGGACTGTAGAAATCAGTGGTCAATGTCAAGGCCGTTACTTGGTCTGATCCTTTTGAATGAGGAGGTAGAATTTCTAGTCTTCATAATTATATGACTTTAATTATCCTTGTCCATGGTTTCTGCCTTGTACTTAAACAAAAAAGAAAAGAAAGAAAAGGAATTGAGATCATGGTTATTATTAGCTTTTTTTTTTCCACTGCTGTGAACCCAGTGTAGACCTTGGTGTACATTGCCATCTACATTGGAAAGGCTTATGTTGCAGATGTAGGGCAAATACTGAAGACAGACAGGATTGTTTATAAGGACAGGGCTGTGGAAGAAATAGCTAAAAACATTCTACTAGAAGACAAAAGAACCTCTAAACAATGTATCCTCTGAACTGTAAGAAAAAATATTGCAAGATTTGAATGTAGATAAGATTTAAGAGCAGAATTTGGCAACAAAGTGATGTTTTGATGATAAATCTGTTAAATTTATATCCTTTTGTTTTGCAGTATTTCAACAAAGTGCGGAGCAATATCATCTCAAGCCAGCCAGCTGATAAACAAGAAGCCATGGCCAACTGTTTCCAAAATCTCATGGATGGTGTAGAGCGTTCACTGCTGGCCAAAAATAGAGATAGGTATGTGCTGTCTGCAGTCCCAATACTTGCTTGTTTGTATGTTGAAGGTAGACTGGATTATTTATAAGAATGAAATGCGAATTTGTGAAAGGTAAAATGGCTTATTTGTGAATGGGAATGCGGCCTGTTTGTGAACGTTAAAGTGGTTTATTTTTGAATGAGGCCTGTTTGTAAATGATAAAGTGATTTATTTGTGAATGGTAAAGTGGTGTATTTATTATGAATGGTATAGTGCTTTATTTGTGAAAAGGGACGTGGCCTGTTTGTAAATGGTAAAGCGGTTTATCAGTGCTTCCAATCTTCCGCAATTGATGTATGTCATATACAAATGGCAATAAAGATTATTATTATTATTATTATTGATGGAATTTGACAATTGGACACGGACGTCTTTTATGGGCATCTTGAGTGCATAGAGAGAGATAGAAGGAGAGAGAGAGAGAGAGAGAGAGAGAGAGAGAGAGAGAGAGAGAGAGAGAGAGAG
>JAOYNN010078865.1:0-17944 GCA_025770095.1 Goniobranchus kuniei | reverse complement strand
CCCCCCCCCCCCCCCCCCCCCCCCCCCCCCCCCCCCCCCCCCCCCCCCCCCAGCTTCGTCATGAAATATTGTTGTTAACAAAGCAATCTCATTGGCTACAAGTAGGCTTGAGTAGGACATCTCATTGGTCAGGAAATAAGCGTTTTCATTGGCTTAGAATACAAGATACTGCTGGTCAGAAACGTGGTTGCCTGTTTTGCTAGATTTTTTTGTATCACGCATTGCTGTCAACTGCCGATTATCGCTAGATCAATGATGCTACCAGAGGTTTCACTGACATTTATATCACTATTTTGAGCTTTTTATTAATAGTAATATATAGCAAAAAAATCGGGACCAGAGATCAATGTCACTATCCTGGGGTTGTCGTTATTCGGAGGTGTTGTTATCCGGAAGTTCCACTGTATATAATAATATTTGATTTGGAATAATAAAGCTGTTTCATAATTAATGGTAAATTAATTATTAGTATTTGATTATGAATGTCACTGAACAAAATTCAGTGCAAGGTACTAGGTGTGTTAATTGTTTGAGAAGTATTAAATGATTGTGTAAAGCCTCTTGAATCCAAGGCAGATAGAAGGCAAAAGCCAGACCTGAAGCCCCAGTTTCAATGCAATATGGGCTGATTTTTTTTGTCTTAACAATTCATAGCAGACCATCCTGCATATGGGCAACTCCATGGTAACTGATAGGACATTCAGACACTGCTTTTCAACAGAAAATCACTCACAGAGTAAATTTGAAACAACTTACACAAATCTAACAAGCAATGGCACATTTACCAAGAAAAACATACATTTGATTTCAAACATCATTTGTGTCCATATAACATAATGAATGAAATTGGTAACTGATGGGACAGAAAAAAAGGCAGTCCGATTTTGCGTCGTAACTTCAATGACAGAAATTTCTGAAAGTACAAGACCCAAGTCAGAAAATAAGGCTTAGTTGCCTTCAGATAAAGTGTACTTACGGAATTTTGGCACAATGTGAAAAATTAATTGTCTAGAGTCATTTTTCTGAGTAACTGATGGGACAAAAAAATAGTAACTGATGGGACAAAAAAATAGTAGCCGATGGGATAAAAAAATAGTAACTGATTGGACAAAAAAATTGTAACTGATGATTACAGAAAATGTTTTGCTTGTTCAAAAATACATAATAGGCATTAATGATAAGAAAAAGTGAAACTTTCAGTAACTTTGCAAGAATTTTAACCATATGCACTTATAACGTATTCACACATTGGCCCCTTACAAAAACAAATTTACATAGATTTATCCCACATAATATGTAAAACGAAAGGTAACTGGGGAAAACAGTCAAATTAAAAATAGGGACATATTCCAAGTCCTCTCGTTCTGGCCAAGAAAAGTAGCTGACACCAACAGCGTGGCATCTCTTACGGAGAAATTTCATTGTATAAACTTGGAGGTTTTTCTTCTTTCAGCACTGTTTTGATTTAAAAAAGGGTCCAAACAGTCCACTGCGTAGTTTACTTACTGCACATCTTCAGTTAACCATAGTTCAAAATTGGAAACTTTCGTCTCTTCACTTGATTCCAGCTTCCCAGCTTCAGATTTTGAACATGAGCTTGACGATTTTGGTTCTGACCTGAACGTCTGATAGTATTTTCAATGATACATATAGCACGTCCTTTGTACACAAAAATCTAGAAAGGACTCCTAACAATTAGCTTAGAGAATCATGGGTGATAAAGACTCAGATTTTGTGTCTAGTTTAGGGTAAAAGCATCATTCAATCTTAATAATCTTAATACAGTTGACTTTGATTTTCTTTTTAATGTTTATTTCTTTTTTTTTCTTTTTTTTTTTTGGCCTGGGAGTCTATCAATTTTCTTGTTTTGCAGAGCGTGTCATTTTGGTAAAGGTAATTCTGAATTCACATTACAAAAGAGATTTTCATGACTATTATTTTTAAGTTCAGTTTGTACCATTGCCATAGTTTCTTTTGGCACAAAGAGTACATTTGTTTTGGGGCTCGCTTTGCCTATCAGCAAATTGTTATTTCCTGTTGAGGGTACGGTAACTGTTTCTGTTAAAATACGCTTCCAAACAGCTGTTCCTTTTGGGTTATGATTGTGCCACTATTGTAACTTCCTTTCATTCAAACTGAACATAATGTTTGAGATCTGTACATTTCATTTCAGAATACATTTTTTGTCTTGGGTGTTGCACCTGTGGTAACTTTGGCCATGACACTAGCTTTCCTTTTCCATAGAGTTTTATTCAATTGTTCTGTCTTGTGACTTGAAGTCTGGTGTCTTTCATCAGTCATAGATCACCCTTTACTTTCTAGCTTGCTCAGTTTTTAACATTAGCTTCAGTTTTCTTTTCATCCATCATCTTTGCTCCGTATGCCCTCCTCTTTGTTCTGGGTGACTGGTATTTTCAGCAAGCTGTAGATTTAAAAAAATTAATTGTGCGTTTTAGGGATTATTCTTTACTAAGTAACTTTTTTCATCACTTTAATTATGAAACTTTCTGCCCTATTAAAACTATACAATCATAAATAAAGATTATCAAGCATTATTTAATATAATATTGCACTGGAAAGTATTTGTCATACCACTTTGTGTATGTGTCCCATCAGTTACTTTATTGTCTCATCAGTTACCATCTGTCAGTACCAGGATATCACAAAAATCTGACAGGCTAGGTTTTAAATGCCATTTCCATACTATTGACGTTTATCTCAAACAGACAATCTAAACTTTGAAAGAGGTAAGCCGATTATTTATAGAGCTATCAAAACTTTTACACCTAAATGGTAACTGATGTTACACACAGCAAGTATATTTTCACACACCCCAAAAGAGATGAAAACTAAAATTGATGGCTTTGATTCTCAAAATATCATTCAAAGACATCTTAATCTCTAAATAAAAAAAAAAAAATTACTTACCTTGATGTTTCAAGGCAAAGGGAAAATTTTAAATTGAGTGCCTTGCGCTAACCGCTTTTCGGTTTGGAATAATGTGCTGATTTTCAAGACAGCCACCAGGTCACAGGACTTTAAAAGTGGAAAAACTTTATTAGAAAATCAAACTTCAGCTTTTGTTGAAAAAAAAGCACCAACTTATTTTATAATACGTTCCATTTGAAAAATCAACTTGGAGGGAACATTTTACATGGAATTGCCCTGGAGTTAATCCATGGCAACAGTGTCCACAGTCCACAGCCTTCGAAGTACTAAAACTTCATCTCTCAATTAACACACGCTCCTAACGAATATACTATAATATGAAGCTAGTCATATCACCATGAAATTGTACGAAAAATCCACCAAACTCCATTACAAGTAACGTTTTGTATTCTCGTCCTCTTCCGTCCTCGTTCTTTTTAGCTTTACAAACTTTCTAATGATTAATAACATGATATGACAACACCACACTGGCGAACTCAAATTTAGTGAACAACCAAGATGGCAGCCAGGACATCACAAACGAACTAGTGCTGGGGGTAGCCTTGAAGTGGACACTTGAGAATGATGGGCAAACAAAAGAACTAGTAGGAATTCCATATATAGTCCCGCCACTCCCTCATTGTAGTCCTACTCAAACATATTGGTGGCTCCCGATCTATAGTAAAGGGGTTGATGTTAAAGAAGTTCTCGTCACGCTCATTCGATAAATGTCTCATCTCATTTTTACCTATTTTGAGCTATGCAAGAAAGAGGTGTACTTCTTTTTTACTCAGTGTGTCTTTGTTTCCTGCATAGGCCTTCTAGATTATTTCTAATTAGTCATTTATTTAATATCCAAATCCATGAAAAGTCAGAGCAAAATGAAGGAATCGATGTCTAGTGTTTGAAATTTGTATGCACCAAAAAACATTAGAAAAATGAGTAAGTCATTTATCGAATGAGCGTCATGATATAACATCTGCCCTTAATGTGGCAGGATTATATATGGAATTTTAGCCAAAAACCCCTTTTGTTATACTTGCTTGCACCCCCAACCTGCCGCTATAGAACCTATGGGGATGTGGGGATTGTGGACATTTGTACGGGTGGCACCCAAAAGTACTCTAACTCTAATTCTAGATTCTTTAAAGATGTTATGTGGGGGCATTATGGGTAAGAATTATCCGCCATTTCAACTTCAACTTCAATCAATCTTGTTGCAGGTTCTTTGGAGAAGATAATCGCGACTGGTTGAAGCAATGAGCAAGATTGGCAGTGTCTTATGCTTTTGAATTTAAGGCTCATTTCCTCTTATTTTGGTATGGTATATATTTTCAATAAGTTGTAAAATTTACTGGTTCCCGAAGTTGTCTGACATGGGTAGGAAGGGAGTTCCATAAAAAGGCAGTACTTCAGTGGAAAGAGTGAAGATGTGCGTCTACACTTGAGGATGGCAATGCTTAGATTTTGTTCTTCTTTTTACGTATTCTTTGAGATGGTCCATAAGGATGACAGTTTCTCCGTTTTGAGCTTTGAAGAGTAGTGCCAGCTTATCTTCTTTCATGTAATGGTGTCCATTTTATGTCGTAGAGGATTTTTGTCACGCTTATGTTCCTGTCATAACTGTTGTAGACGAATCTGTATGCCCTTCTTCGTAAGTATTCAAGTTTGTTGATGTTACTTTCTGTATAGGGGTCCCAAATGCTTGAGTCGTTTTCCAGAACTGGTCTCACAAAAGTTCTGTAGGCTTTTTCTTTCACCACAGTTGGGCAGGATGAGATGTTTCTCGTGAAGAAATTTAATCTGCTATTTGCCGTCTTGCATGCTTTCATGATATGTTTGTTCCATGACATTTTGCTGGTAATAGTCAAGCCTAGATATTTTGCCTCGGTTTCAAGTTCTACGTTGTGGATAGTATAATTTGAAATTTTAGGTTTGCTTTTGTTTTTGATGCTGATGACTTGCATTTTTGGGGATGGAATTCCATTCGCCATTTTTTCTCCCATTGCTGTAGAGCTGACAGATTTTTTAGGAGGAGGCTGAGTCTCCCTTACTTTTGATATTCCTATACAAAAAACTGCTATCAATAAAAAGTCGTAGTTTTGACCCCACTGAGATTCTCGGTTGCAAGTCGTTTATGTAGATACCAGGGAACTCCTGATTGGCTGAATCTAGTTTGGTTTCTGAGGGTTTGGCGCTCTGAAATATGGCCATGTATGAGACACTGGGCCCCTTTTAATGTACTCAAGAACCAAGCGTATGGTTATATCAAGACCCATCCCGTTTACATCCCACTTCACATAGGATGATGGCTTGATCACAACTGAATCAAAAGATATATATCTGAATCTTGTTTGGATTTCTGGTAATTTTGCGCTCTTTCACTCATCTATTTTGCAAGTTTTTTTCAGTTTTTCCATGTGACAAGAACAAATCTGACATTTTGAAATCACTGCAAAGCTTTTTCCCTGCATAAATTCGCAGGGTGGGCATTATATAACTGTTAACTGATTTGTACCATAATCACAAAATGTACCAAGTATGAAAAGCATGAAAAACAAGCAAAAATGCACTCCCTTGACACTCCTCAGGGGGCCAGTTATGGTTATGTCCGTTAGAAATTTGTTATGTTTTATTCTATAGAAACAAGGTGGGTCGCATAGAATCCCTCTAAAAAGTGCAGGTCTTCTACAAATTAAACTTAAACACTTACCATTTGCGATATCAACAAATGACAATTGAAAACTGTATGCTGCGATGATTGAAAATTGCAAGAAAAGAAAACTGGATTTCTTTAGTGCGCAAAGTCTGTCAATGCTGTTATGCTTCTTACATCTTGCATCCTTCTAATGCTGTAGACATCACACAGGCCCTAAACTTCTGGTAAATATCTTATAACCAAATGATTTTTCAGCTCATGCTAATCTCTTACACTACCAAGTTAGAGATAAAACATATTTGTTTTGAAACGAAAAAATAGATCAAACCAATGACATTTTTAGAAGTCATTCACTTTTGCCCCAAAAATGGAGACATTCACTTTTTTGCAGACAATAGACAACTGTCAGTATGTGTCATAGAGGACATGATCATGCATGTTAATTGTTTTTGCATTCTTTTACAGCTTTGACAATGGAGACCTATTCTGATGCGTCAAATGGAGAGGAAGTCCTCAATGAAAACAGCTTACCTGTTGAGCTTCAGACCAAAAACATTGTCAGTCCAGCTTTCCTTATTTCTACTCCAACTGTCATAAATGGAAAATTAAATTCAGCTCATAACCACGTCATTGGAGGTTTGTTATAACAACTTGATTAAACAAGTTTTCATTTGAATATCTGAAGGACTTTGATTTCTATCAATTGAGGGAGTTGACATCCTCTCTTTAAGTATCAGGAACATCACATTTTTAAAGCACTTTGATTAAATAGTGTTGTTGGATATTTTTGATATGTTATTATATTTTTAAAAATATTTTCCTTAATTGTTGTTTTTCCTTGACATCAGAGTATTTCAATGTTTTTATTATGATTGTTGTCATGTCTTCCTCTCAATTCTCATTGGGGCACAGGCTGTGTACAAAGAAAAGCCACACCATCTAGTTCCCAGAGGGAGACATCATTGAATCAGCCTTGTCATGTATTTCTGACAATTGTTATCTCTACTTCAATTTTCTTTTTCCATCTTGCTCTCTGCCATTGTGGATTCGAGGTGATTTTCTCAGAGTGTGTTCTATCCATCTCCACAAATGAAATTGTCATATCGCTAGAAAACCTGAGTAAATGCAACCCTAGGACACGGACATCCAACTATAACTTCAAAATCCCAAGATCTAGGACAGATACACATTTTCATTCCTTCTACCCATCAACCATTCGTCTGTGGAACAACTTCCCCCATCCGACAAAAATTCAGACGATTTTAAATCTTTTTTGTACAAGACCAGGAGTATCTGCAACAACTGAAGCTGCGGCCTGAACAGGAAGAAGAATAAGAAGTTACCCACTTCTCATTTGGGCCAACCTCCAGTGACTTTCATGATTGATTTATCTTGTTCACCTCTCCTTTGAGTTTCCTTTTCCATGAAGCACAAGGTCGACCTTTTTGACTTTTTACCCCATGAGTTTCATGACAAGCTCCGACTTGTTATTGGATTGTTTGATGATTTTTTACTGTGCGTAGGATCCATCTACCTCAAATTCCTTTAACTCTTGTTCGGTGTCACCAGTCCCCTTGATCAGAGTTCGACATTTCTCCTCAGATATCTATTTATAATCCAGTGATTTTCCATGTTTCTTAACCATCCTGTTTGACATTTGACTTATACATCCTTAGTTTGGCCCTTTATTGTGTCCTCTTGCTGGGACCAATATCCTTTGTTTGGTTCTTTATTGTATGTTCTTGCTGGGACCAACGTTGTTGAGGCTTAAAAATGCTTGTCAAGTATACACAAAGCCTCCTGTATTCTGGTTCCCACATCTTTTCCCACAACAGTTTTTCCATTGCTTGTGTGATAGACCTGAAAAGCTGCCTGTATGCTGCCTAAGCTGTTGAGAGAGCATCAGATGAAATGCCCTGTCTGAGTATAAATAATGTACAGCATTTTCCTTGTTTTGTCCTACCACTGTAGACTTCGTTTTTGTTCCAATCCTTGGGTAAAAATGGCCAGATGGGGGTAGTCACATAGGAATTGAGTTACAGAAAGAGAGTGCATTGTTCATTTAGCAGCACTTTTAAGATGCCTATTGAAGGAAATTCAATTGTGGCAACTTCATATTACAAGAAGAAAAATCTCCTTACTTATGTTGGTTTATGGATTTCTTTACTAGGGTGAATTGTGTGAAATTTCGTTGAAATGCAAATTGTATTTCTATTTTATCTTACTATGGTTAAATACAGGAAAACTTGTAAAAATTCCACCCCCAGGAAGCAATGGTGAACCCAAAGTTGTCATCACAGAGCAGCCTCAGCAGCGTGGTTTTCGATATCGTTATGAGTGCGAGGGACCAAGCCACGGTGGATTACAGGGCACGAAAAGTGAGCGTGGCAAAAAGTCATTTCCATCAATACAGGTACACATCTTCATGTCTGCTGTAATTGTATCGATTAACCTTTCATTGTTTGAAGCATGCAAAGTGACACTGCTAGTTTTACACTCCAGAACAGTTCTTGGCTCATAGCTTTCTCAAAATGCCGTACATGTTGTTTGCTCCTTAAATCTCCCTTAACTTTAATAAACCAATTCAAGCATGCACTGCTCAAATAAATGATTATACTTTATCCTGACTTATTGAATTTTAAATGCATTATGAAGTTTTCGGACAAAAATCTTATTAATCCTCTTTGTCAGACTCCTGGTTTGGAAGTTTGACTATGACTTTCAACATCATAAGACCAATGACATGTCATTTTCGTATTCAGGTAGAATCAAAGTATATAAGGGAGATGGATTTGTCTATGGTACTTTTTTTTAACAGTGTTGAATGATTTTGGTTGTAAATCTTACTCATCATGTTTGGCAGCGTGGAAGTAAGCATAGCAGTTCAAGATGAACAGAACTCAAGAAGAAAAATCATTTTATTAGAAATTCAACTCGTATGCAGTCAGCTGTCTGACATTTTAAATTGGCATAGCTGAGAAAAAAGTAAATTTTGTAGACTGAAGTAAGCAAAATTCAGTTGAACAGTGATGAATGAATATGACATGTATGTATAATATTGTTCAGAAATAAGTATACACTTTTTCGGACTGGTGCATCTTTTAAAACGGGCAACAGATTCTTTAAGATATTATTTGAAAGGTAATGTATTTGTCTTTCATTTTATACAATAATGAAGATAATATCTCAAGAATTGAACATTCTATGCACATTTGACTGGAAATTGTCCGGAAATGAGTGGCAAAATATTAAAATGCAGTTTTTTCCATCAGTATGCAGTGTGACTCAGCAGTATCTTTTAACACTTTCACTTTTCTTCTCATGGATGACTTGAGGTGGTCTACTACTTCATCCGGAATATTACATTTCCAGATATGAACAATACGTTTGAAAAGTTTGTCTGCATTACTTGGAGGATCCTGATTCACAAGCACTCTCTTCATGTGTTCCCAGACATGTTCAATTGATTCATGTCTGGTGAAACTGTTGGCCATGGATTAATTGTTTCAATATCATTGTCATGTAAATATTTATTGGTGAGTCGTGATCGATGGGCTAGAGCATTGTCATAATGGAAAATTATTTCTCTTTGACGTTGAATCGAAAGGCACAACATGTTGTTGCAGGATCTGTTCAATATGGATGGCAGCATGGAGTTTTCTCTGTATCCTAACAAGATCTGTTTTATGATTTCTGGCAACCACTCCCCAAACCATAACAGACACATATCTGCAGTTTGTCAGTTTAATAATGCAATCTTCATTAACTAGTTCACCAGCAAAACGATAGCACCTCATTATCCTATCGCGGTGATTGATGTCGAACAGGCACTCGTCGGTGAACAGTACATTGCTCCATGTGCCAAAATTGTCCATCGAGAGTGAATGTTCGCCCACTCAAAACGAGACATTCTGTTGTGGTCACTGAGTCTTGGTCTTACCAGTGGTCAGTGACACATCAGTCCAGCTTCGACAAGGTGATGACGAACAGGGCTGCGATCCACACCCATGTTCAAAATTGTGGGGGTTCTTGTAGCAGGCATAAAACAGTTTTCCAAGTGGAAATCAATGATCGCATCATCTTCTGCAGGAGTAGTTTTCCTGGGTCTACCTGCCTATGATATCTTGCACTGTCCCGTTGACAGCAAACTTCTTAGCGATTAAATACACACTTCTTCTGATAATACTGAATATTTCAGCAGTATCTGTTGATGATCCAGGCTCAATATGGCCAACAACTCTGGCTCTATCTTCGATGCTTAGATGAGTCATTTTCAATGATTTTTCTCTTGATTTAGACTTGGTCTAATTTTTACCTTAAAGATGTGAAAATGGCGGATCTTAATGACTAGCAGATAGTGTAGCCATAGAATTATGACGTCATAACTTGCATTCGACAGAATGTGTGCATTTGAGTGCAACAATGGAACATGAGCACACCAAATGTGGCCTTTTACCATAATGGCATATCTTTCTACTTTCATTTTCAGACTGTTTTCAGTTAGGTGCTTGTGGGGTCTTTGTTTCTGTAGGTTGGGGTTTAGCAATTATATCACCATAGAGGGCAATGAATTTCCTTTTCAACGATACCAAGGTTTCCGAGCTCTGTCTATTAATTATAGAGATACACCATTCTGAAGAGGTGTATACTTATTTATGAACAATATTATATATGGACGGTAGAATCACCACCATGATATTACATTTCAATTTGTGTATTTTAATCATGTGACAAGTAGATTTGTATATTATATTTTTTGTAATACCTGGCATCCAGTGCCTCAGTTTCTTCCATTTTACGGATAGTTTATGAATTATGGGATTCCTAGTTGTTTGAGGTTACTGGTCAAATATTTTAAAGCATTATGAATTACTGCATTTCAGATTGAAAACTATGCTGGTGCTGCAAGGGTAGTTGTCAGTTTGGTCACAGATGAAAAGAATCCAAGATCTCATGCCCACAAGCTTGTAGGAACCAATTGTAAAGATGGAAGATGCACTATGGAAATAACAGGGAACTCTGAACCAATTGGGTACTTGTAATACTTTTTTATGGAGGGAGAAAAAAAAAAGCATAGGCCTATACACTAACTTTTTGATTAAAAAAACACAAAATATCTTTTGATATTCTGTTTATAGTAGCAAGAATATTTGCCCTTTCTTATAGAATTGTTATAGGGTGATCCACGAAAAACGCAACCCATGGGCACACCAAAACCTCTTCATATTAGATTATCGTCTCATGTTTGAACTTCTGCATGGCTGGCACTTTCAACGCTTACTCTTAGGATTTAGGGTAATTTTTTAAAATTTTCCCTTTGTCCCATAGGTTGTGTGATAAATGGATCACCCTGTATTTTAGAAAAGAAAATTTTTTTAATCCAAATCTATTGATACTACTTAAATTTCACCAACAATTATCTTTGTTAAAGTTTGTATTTATACTTCTAGGTTTGTCCTCCATTTAATATGTTCTTTTCTGTTATTTATACTCATCAACTGAATGTTCTATGTCCTCATTTGTTAAGATTTGTCTTTTGGTTGTTTTTTTGTTGTTTTTTTTTGCATAAGAAATTATTTCAAATGTTGATTTTACAATTCATAACCAATAAAAACCTCAATCCTTTTTTGCAGATGTTATGACTTTAGAAGTAGAATATGTCAGCTTTATGTATCTCTTATATATGCTATGTTCATTTTCCTTCTATCAACTTTGATTCAGCTTTCCAAATTTGTGCATTTTGCATGTAACACGAAAGAAGTTGGTGGATGTTCTCACAGAGAGGATATTAGATACTATTAAATTGAACAAGAAACTGAAAGTAAACAACATGAATTTTGAACCTCCAATCACAGGTTTGTTTAAGAGATTTTCAACTTAATCTAAAAGTTCTCAGTGTTTCATGAAGTAACTTATTTAAATACAAGAAAATATCTCTGTTCTTCACAACTTACACTGTTTGCATTTTTAGTTGACCCTGCAATGGAGCTTACTGCTACCACATTGTGACTCTACCAAAATTAATGTTTCATGCTGTATCAAACCAGTCTGGGCGTTTTGGGAGGTGATGATAAAAAGAATCATTCCAGAACTAACTGTTGCAAATTGTGCCTATCTTTTCCCATGAGATGGTGATTCCTGTTCTGGTTTCTCATTATCCTCAGAATGTTTAAACAGATGTATTGACTGCTCTTAACTACAATACTTTGCACAAGATCTTGGACTACATTTTTTTTCGTTTTTGTTTTTGTATTGTTATTTTCATTGGTGAGCCTGTTAAAGCCTGAGTTCATTTTCTGCAGCCTTGTGTTAATCTACAGAAACACATTACTTAATCAGTGAAGTCAAACATCTTGTATTTGTCTCAGAATTTCTGGACTGAATTATTCTTTGGCAGTAAAAATGGTCAGAGTAACTTCGATACCAACTAAATCCTCATGAAGCTTTAAATCATGAAAATGTTATCTCCCAGAAAAAAAAACCCCTGTGAATCCTCATGAAGCTTTAAAATCATGAAAATGTTATCTCCCAGAAAAAAAAAACCCTGTGAATGTGACTAATACTTTATTGAGGATACATAAGCTAAGCTTTATTAATTTTCAATAGAAGCCATGTGACTTAAAGTATGAATATAGATTCGATTGTAAACTTAAGTTTTAAAGCAATTTATGTTATTGATTCTCTTGACTTTAACTTAGAGGCAATAGGTTGAATAGCTATGTTATTAAACTCAAATCATGCATTCGTTTCCAACTGAAAGTTTGGAAAATGCATTTCATATAACATTCAAAATTTTGTTCCAGTACTGCTGTGTTAGATTTCTTGTAATAAAATTTAGCCTCTTCAGTTATTTAAGTCTTTTGCTGTTTTCAGATGAAGATAGGCAGTCAGCCAAAACTCAAGCACAGGAACAGTCTAAGACCATGCAACTCAATGTAGTCCGGTTATGCTTTCAAGTTTTTCTCAGAAACCCTGACGGCTCTTTCAGTAAAATGTTGACTCCTGTGGTATCACAACCCATCTATGATAGCAGTATGTCCTTATTCTTTTTATATGTCTACTTTGAGTTCTTTTCTTTTGTTTGTTTTCTTTTTTTTTTTGTATGCTTTTAAGTACAAAAAGCAAATTATTTTCACCAGCTTAACTTTTAACCTTCATATTGATTTGATTGCTGATGGGGCGCTGAAGTTAAGTGTTAGAGTGTAGGCCTGCAGTCCGAGAGGCATCAGGTTCGAATCCCGCTAAGGACTCATGCATTTATTTCCCTAAGCAAGAAAATTTAACCCTGTTGCTTCAGTCGACCCAGGTGAAATTGGGTACAGCTATGGCTGGAAAAGTACTCTGCAATAGACTAGCATCCTTTTTAAGAGTGATGGATAAAATCTGTCACTGCCCGCTTTGTGCTACAGAAACCGGGATAAGCTCCGGCTCAATGAGCCGATTCAGCTCGAAATGACTACTTCAAAAAAATTTGATGCTGTATTCAAAAACTTTATGTATAACATTTTAAATTCTCATGGTGTCAGTAACTTGTGGTGTGGTGCAGACAGTGCCAGTGAGACACAATCCCATTTTGTTTTGCAAATTTTTGGAAACTCAGGACATCATACCAAGGAAACCAGAATATTAGACAGTGATCCTGTCATGAATACAGATTTAAATTTTAGCACCAAGCTTATACCTCCCCTACCCTCTTCTTCCTGAAAGTTAATAGCAGGGATACCATTTTCTGAATGTAGCAATTCAGTGGGTGACTTCATCATTGTAACATGCTCCTGCAGCGGCATGTACACAAATTTAGAGATGACACTTTTCTAGAAATTCTAGACTCCTGTAAACCTCGTCAGTCTAGAGAAACTGAAATCTGGAAAGGATGAAGCAAGTAGCTTGGCTTCTGGAAAACGGAAAGTAGTAATATGGCCATTTTAACCCGAAGAGATATTATCAGATAACATGTACCCAAGTAGCACCTACCAATCAAATATAGTCATATTCAGTGTGCATCTGTGAATGGTGATGGAGACAGGTGTATGTGATATATATTCATGATTTAAATGTCTAAATCTAAATGTAGACATGGGTTGTGTATATCTAGATTCGAGAGAGTCTAGGTATTTTATTAAAAAATTAATCCTATTTATCTACCATCGTTACCATGGTTTTCTTTGCTAGGTAATGCACAATTGTTGCTGTCCAAGAGCCAAGAGCCGTTTGTATGATAATGTAACCACATAAAATTTCAGGTAATTTTGTCCAGAGTTGTTTGCATACCTGATAATAGGCTTCATTAAGAATTATCTGTCTATTGTCTTCTTTTTAAAATACCAGGATCCTTATGGTACAATTTCTGATATTTTACAGAATCTCCGGGTGCATCCGCTTTGAAAATCTGTCGAATGGACAAATATGGAGGATGCTGCTCTGGGAATGATGAAGTCTTTCTTTTGTGTGAAAAGGTTCAGAAGGGTAAGATATTGATTGTGAAGAAAGTTTACCCACAACAGGGATACATGACTGTTATTACAGTATGTCAGAACAGTAGAAAGAATTTCACTCTTTTTTGTTTGTTTGTTGAAAGTTATATGTAAATGGAGAATTTAAAGCTATCATCCATTATTTAGTAAATAGACTAGTCTTGTGAAAGTTTGTTGGTCCTTATCTCATACCTTTTGGTCTTTTCTTCATTTTTATGGCAGATGATATCCAAGTGAGGTTTGTGGAGCTGAATGCAGATGGCAGTGTAAAGTGGGAACAGTATGGTAATTTTGGTCCCCTTGATGTCCACAGACAGGTAATCATGTTTTCAATGGAACTCTGAATGAAATAAATGATTTATTAATATATATCGTATAAAAAGTTGATTAAAAATTTTTTCAAGTACACTGATAACAGTTGTAACAATTTGAACAACATTAGAATGGACAAAATAGATGCATAACTTTTATAATAACAAAGATGACAACAATAATAATGATAACTCTAACAATGACTGTAATGACACTGATACACATGAACTTTATAGTTCACGACCCCAAACAAATACAGGCTCTACAGATTTATTAAAATGATATTAATCGTAATAACACTGATGATGATGTTAATGAAACTACTACAACTGCTGCTGCTGATCTGCTGCTTTGCTACACTACAACTGCTGCTGCTGCGTGTATCATCACATCAATCTTGAATATAACCATGATGACGTAAATTTAATGAATGGTTTGAAAACAAGAGAAAAAGATTTATTTTTTATTTTATTTCTTCGTGCACAGTATGCTATTGTGTTCAAGACTCCATCATACTGGAATACGAATATTGACAAAGCGGTCAATGTCCTTATAATGTTACAAAGAAAATCTGATCAAGAAGTCAGTGAGCCCAAAGCCTTTACATACTTTCCACAAAACAGAGGTGAGTACATTGCATTTGAAAGAGAAATAAATACAGTTAGGCCAATTGGAGAATGTTTTTTTTATAATCTCGGAAACATTGCATATACCATTGTTGTATAGCAAGGAAAAAACTGGAAAAGTATTGTCCTCTAGATCTTGATTTGCCTCTAGATCTTGATCTTGATACAGAGAGAGAGGGATGAGGGACCGGTAAAGTATGTATGGAGAAAGATGCTATGAATAGGGGAGGGGAAATAAACCACCAGACTGCGAAAAGCTGTCTCATGCATATTCGAAGTCAGAAAATATAGAAGGTACATAATCTAGTTGAGTGCACTATGACTATGTCTTGTGAAAAGATAATAATAGTAATAATAATAAATTGGATTTATATTGCGCCTTCCATTTGTATACAGATCTCAAGGTGCATAACATAAGGAGAAACTCTATCGAAGACACAACCATTCACACACTAAAAACAATTAAAATATATCTGCTAAAAAGCTGAAATGGATAATAAATAGACATACTTATGAGGAATTAAAAGTTTTAAGCAACAAATGATGTTTGAGTGCAGTTTGAAAGTGGTGAGACTGTTCTTCTCTCGAATCTCCCTGGGGAGCATGTTCCAGATGTTGGGACCAGAAAATTCAAAACAACGCTCTCCGTATCTTTAAAGTTTCTTTCTAGGGACAAGCAGGAGTGAGTGATCACCAGATGACCTTAGATTATGTGGATGACTCTTTTTAAGAATCAGCTCGTGTAAACATGAAGGGGCCCAAATCATTCAAACATTTGTAAACCATTGTTGAAATTTCATATTCCACTTTTTCTTTGACAGGAAGCCAGTGTAATGATTTTAGTAAAGGGGTAACATGATCTGATTTCTTCTTTCTGCAGACAACCTCAGCTGCATAATTTTGGGTGCGTTGCAATATATTCAGTTGCTCAGCAGGGAGACCAGAGAGAAGAGCGTTACAGTAATCCCAATTTCGAAAATTTTTCCTTATACTTTTTTATCTTGCCATCAAATGTAGACAAAAATAATGGAGGAAGATCTTTTTCTTCAAAAATTGTGTTGGGAGTTCTTGAATCCCATTATTACTAAGAAGCTTGTCAGTGGTCCCAAACAGCTCCTTGCAGTTTTTAATGTAACTGAATTTTTCATTATAAAAGCTAACTTTTGCATTTTCACAAATCATCTTTGCTTTCTTAATATGGGAAATGTACATGTCTCTATGAATCTGCAATCCTGTCTTTTTCCATCCTCTTTCCGCTTGGCTCTTTTTTCTTCGAGAGAAAACCAAGCTGATCCATTAGAAGATCTTAAAGATCTATCGTTAGAAAACGGTAGAATGTTGTCTTTCAGTAATTTAATTTTAGTGCTGGAAATTTTGTTGTTGCTGAAATTACGGAAGTAAAATGCTAAATTTATAATAGGAAGAACAATGCGTTTTCAGTTTTTTTTAGTAAGTTTTGTATGTGTACTCAAGGGGCATTACAGATATATCTGATGATTCGGTTGTGGTCAAGCCATCATCTTTTGATGTGATGGAAGATGGGGATGGGTCCTGATATTACCATAGCTCGGTTCTTAGGTTGAAAGGGGCTTGGTGCTCTAGAGTATGGCCGTGTTACAGAGTACCAAACCTTCTAAATACTTTTCCTATTGATGTATCTTTGTATTTTCTACTGCCACAGGATTCTTTTGTACATAAAGGACAGTAAAAAGTCCTGGGTGATTATTGCATGCAGACTTGCCAACCAGTATGAAATTGCACATTTTAATACGCATTTTGGTCAAAAATATGGAAATATGAGGAAATTATGCTGAATATGCGAAATTAGTGTAAATCAAGGTCTGGCAACAGTAAAAAGTTATAAATCGGTATTTGGGAGCACAGATACGGTACGAGTACTAAGTACTTCCACGAAATCTTTAGTGGGAGAGGGCTGGCCTAGAACCGATAGTCTAGCCAACAGGACGTGCGTTTTCAAATAGAATGAAAGATGTTGGCCTTGAGTACAGGTGTATGAGGCCTTACATCATTTAGATCTTCTGTAGAAATGTCTATCACATGTTTAAATTTGTCTTAGCTTACCTTTGAAACCCAATCAGTGGCTGTGTTCCTTTTGGCTACACTTGGTTAAGTCCAAAGCCCGAAGGATTAAGCTAGAACTAGAAAGATTATATTTGACACTACCATCCTTCAGTGTTATCAATTTGTGTGTGCGACACTGAATTTGGAGTAGGTGTTCTTTGTTCCTTTCCTGTAAAGCTTCGGCCATTGTGTTGTCTAGATCTAGATCTAGATTAGCTATCTAGAGATCAGATGTAGACTAGTCTAAACCTAAGCTAAGATTACATGTAGCCTGGGCTTTTGTGTTCAGACGTAATTCTAGATCTAGATTAGATGTACTTAGATCTGGATTAGGCCTAAACTCGAGATCTGTGTTTCAATCAGGGACTTTTTGACTCTGAAATATCAAATTTCTTCTGATATGCATAATTCTAGAGGAAAGTCAAAATGTGTACACAAACAACTCTAAGATCTACTTGAAAAGTTTATGCATGGCAGCAGTTGGAAAAGAATGATTCAGAAGTAGAGCGTAATCTAGATTTAGCCGACCACAACAGAGCTGTTTATAACATAAAGTTCTTTCAATGTACTTTCATGATGAATTGTAGGACATTCAAAACTGTCAAAGGAAATTTAGGCTGCACTTCCCTCTGATAGCCTGATTAGAGCATCTACTACTGAAATTGAAAGGGCTCAGTAGTAATTATTAATGTTGCAATTTTTCGAGATTACAATTTGTGTGGAATATGAATTTTTTTCTTGAAACTATTTCAAATAATCTGACTGACTCAGTAAAACTGAGTATAATGTCGAAGCGCATGAAAAAAAAAAAGTGAGTTCAAGCCTATGATGTCTAGTAGCTTGACTTCAGGGTAATCTGGCAG
>JAOYNN010078754.1:1293-11965 GCA_025770095.1 Goniobranchus kuniei | reverse complement strand
AAAAAAACAACTCCCCCCCCCCCGCAAAAAAGAGACAGCTGAGCAATAACAACAAAATAAACATCATAGTAACAGAATTCAAGAGGAAATTATTGATGCCATTCAAGAGATGAGAATTCGGTGCATCAGAGCATAGTACTGGTTCAAACGTACTTCGCTATTGTACTTTTACACTAAATGTTAACAAGGACACTTCTTGCACCGTGTACCAAATCTACAAGAGTGGAGAAAAACCTAACGTAGAGGAGCTCATCGAGATGGGCGGTATTTTGGGATGTCAATAGCATTCTGCTTTTGGACATCCTGCCTAAATGGGTAAATTATTAATGGACCTGTTTGCTATTGTAAAACATTTGGTCAAATGCAGGGATGTAAAAGTAAACTGAAAAAAAAGTCTGAAATAAGGCCTGCCCATAATGTAATAGAGGAGTATAAATAAATCAAACTGGCAAATATGAAAGAAATGGATGTGAAGAATTCTAAAATCAGAAAAAAAGATCTGAAGGAATTACATCTCTGCAAATGAGACACACTGCACCACCACAAGAGAAGAAGACAAGACTTTTGCAGGACGACAAAATTTTCATCTATCAAATATCTACTGTTTGACAATTGATTTAATTTGTAAAAGCAGGATTGATTGACTAATTTTGTTGAAATGGTGATGCAAATTCAGAGTATTGTAAAGAATTCAAGACTGCAACATAGCGCCAGGTCTCGGTGACAATGACATGGCAGAGGGCGTCACCTCTAGACTTAATGTTCAAAGGACTAAACCAACCAAGCACAACCTTCTGCTCTAGAAATATGCCGACATAAATGCTATCAAGAAGAAAAGGCCAACAATTTGCCGACCAATTCCTCGAAATGTGCAAAGATTTAAATACCATTGAGAGCATACAACAAAATATCAAGACGAACTTATTGACTATTACCAACAAACATGTCAAAACAAAGACTTACGTCGTGCAATTGGAAAAAAACATGGAAACTAAAACAACTCATCCAAACGAAGCAAAGATGGTACAGAGAGATAAAATCCCATACTACGGAACTGACCTAAAGCAAATATGCTGAGCTGAAGACAATCACTCAAAGAACATACAGGAAATCACATGCAGACTATGTGAAGCAGCTCACAGAAAATGACTCCATCAAAAAGAAACTGTTTGTTATGATATATTAAAAAGAAATCTAAAGACCAAGGTAACCATGTCGTGGAATTAAAAGATACAAAAGATACCATCAGCTTTCAACAGACGAAGCGAATATACTCAACCATCAATTTGCCTCAGTACTTTCTGATGACAGATGTATAGTTGCTGCTGATGCTAACATCAATAGACCCCACATCAACATCCCAAAGATGGAAGATCTGACTATTCATCCTGCAGGTGTCCACAACTTACTGTCAGGGTACGACAACAGCAAATCTACAGGCCCTGATGGCATTCCAACACAACCCCTCAAGATCTGTGCATCAACTCACCTTTGTGCTGCCCTGCTCTTCCAAGGATCACTTAATCGAGGAGAAATCCCAAATGACTGGAGACAAGCCAACATATCTTCTATTTACTAAAAAGGTGACAGAACCTTGCCAAAGAATTACAGACCCATATCTCTGCCGTCAGTATGCTACAACATATTAGAGCACATCACTTACTCCTCTATCATGCATCATTTAAAACTCAACCATATATTATCCGACAAACAACATGGTTTTTGATCGAGTCGGTCGTGTGAAAGTCAGCTCATCACACATGTGAAGATTTCATCAATGCCATCGAAAACAATATATCATCTCTGTGAGTCTCTAAACGCGCAAGTCCAAAATTAGGTCAAATGGTTTTTTGGCTTTATTCAACTAGAATGGATGTTCCCCACCTCCTCTATAAATATAAGACCCATGAAACAATGAAAGTGAAATTTTTTGTCATGGGACTTTCATACTTTCTCTTCTATTTTCAACTATTTATTCAGTTTATTTTGTCTCTCCTGTAAAATTTGCTTTTCTGGAATTACGCGTTTAGAGGCTCACAGGGAAGATATATCAGGTGGGGCAAAAAACAACAACCAAACTCATCGTACTTTGGACCACTATAAATATGTAATATGTAAATAGATATCTTTGTAATCTTGCTGAAATTAAGATAGAGTACAGCTTGATGAGATTGAAAAGGACATGAAAATTCCTGTACAAACTAAAAAGTTATGAATTTTTGCATGATCTTCCTAAAAATGCACAATATCATTGAAGGTAAAAGTTGCGTAGGATTCAAAACATTTTATTACGATTTGTTGTCTAAATGCTCTGTTTGACCATCATTTTAATGAATTAAATTTCTAAGCCTTCGTTTAGTTAGAATTGATTTACAAATGTCCTCCTCACAAATCAAGTTCCCAGCACTGCATTATTTTCTGTTGCAGGAATACCCCTGTGAATGACAACCTCTGATTCTCGCACACTTTTTCAACTAACGATTGCTGTGCAAAGTAACCCATCGGATTCAAATCTGGTGACTGAAGTGGTCATGCGTCTTTCTTAATGAATTTGTAATTTTTTTAAGAATCTAGATACGCTTTGCATTAATTTACTGGTGTGGGATGTTGCTTGGCCTTTTTGTACAACAAAATCATTATTTAGATAGAGAGCCAAACAGTCAGGCAACTTTTACCTTCAATGATATTGCATATTTTTAGCAGTTTCATGAAAAAATTCATTTAGTTTGTCAAGGAATTTTCATGTCCTTTTCGAATCCCATCAAGCTTTACTTGATCTTAATTTCAAGAAAATTATGGAGAAATTCATTCAGACGTGACTGATTTATAAAGGTCCAAAGAACAGCGAGTTGTTTTTTTTTTGCCCCACCCGATATATATGATATTCTATGGACGTCAGGTAAACTAGCTCCAGTCTTCAGCAAGTAAGAAACGATTTTAATTTGAATCCATTCTAACAACTTACCTGATAAAGTCATCATTAGACATGTGTTTATCTTGGGTGTATCAACTTGCTTGGATGTTTTGGTAATTTATGATGACAGTTTGAAGACTTTCGATGCTTTCCTCAAAGATTTCCTGAACAGGAAGACCAACAAAATGTTATGCACCAATTATCACAAAATCATATTACACTGATTGACATATATCAAATACAAACATGATGATAAACCACGGCTTCCATCCTGCATCAAGAAGAAAACATGTAAAGGCCCATTCTGTGTCATGTAACTGACAGTTCAGAGGCTATTTTTGGTATCTTTTTCGCTAATCTCAAACATATACAGATATTTTCTTTGATAATAATGATAAAGTTCAGCCTTATTTCCATTGACTGGTATCACCAATTTTATCAAATTCACCAAATTGTATGCTCTGGAGGGTCAAATATGACTGTCACGTAACTGATGGCAGAAAAATCAGTACTTTTAGAAGTTTGATGAAAAATTCTCAAACTCTGTGAAGCGTGATTTTTTTCTGAAAAGTTAATTCATTTTATCTCAAATCAATCAGGTGGTCTCCCAAACCTCAAATTACCTTGTGGCTTGAGTTCTTAGAAAACTGGTAGTGTCATGTAACTGACATTTTTGGACGTCATGCAACTGACCTCTGAATGCCCATTGTATCATGAACTTCCCATTGATTAATAAAGTACAGCAACTCTTTCTATTATATTGTGTGCTGTAGGTAAACAATATTAGAGTGATTTCCCTTCGATTCCAAGAGAGGGATTTCCCTTTTCTTTCAAGATGGCTGACCAGCAATCACATGGAGCAGCTCCAAAAAGAAGTAACACTTGTATCACTATATTGTATTAAATAGGTGTAAAATTGTCAAAATATTTGAGCTTGAGAGGGTTGATGGCAACAAAGCTGAGCGAGTGGTATGGAAAATATGGGAAAAGAATGACTCTGGGAGGTTGGTGCAGAGTATGAAGGAAGGATGTGTAGGTGAATTGGAAGACGAGATGATACAAATATGGACTGAAGTTTAGGCACATGTTAGAACAAAAAAAAATACAAAGTGATCTCTTTCAGCAAATAAAAAATGACCAGAATTGCAGCATGCTGCAAACTGACTCCACAATGTCATATAGATGTGAATGTCAAAATTAAATTCAAAGTGCATTGTGGTCCAGGCAGTCTGTTAATTTATTTACAGCTGCATTTGTCAGCAAAGGGAAATATGAAAAGTCCATGCTGTTTGTGACAGACAACCAAGACAAGGGCAAGAACAGTATACTGACATTTCCAAGAAAGGTTTTTGAAATCATTGGCCATTCCTGATGGAGGAAAAAGAAATTGAAAAACTGAATGAAAAAACCAATGGGATGAGGCTAAAGAAGTTCCAGGAATCAGAAATGCTTGCCCAGTTGTCTTGAGAGATGGTACTACTCTGTGGATACAGAAATTGTTTGGAGAAAGAGGAACCTGTATTTGAATTGAGGTATGAAAGGTGTGTGATCCAAGAGAGAGAGAGAGCAGAATGTGTTGAGTGTTGGAGATTGGGTTGTTATGACTTATGATGAGTGAGAAAGAGTACAATGGTGAAATTGTATCTGTTACTGCAGGAGTAGAAAGTGATGTGGAGTATGAAGTGAATGTGATGCATGAACAGCAGAATGGTTTGCACAAGTGGCCAAAGAATGAAGACAAATTTTTTTACCAGAGAAATCAAATCATTAAAAAAATCATTCCATGTGCACCTTCAGATAGCAGAAATGGGTTCAGGTTTATTTCTGAATGAGGAGTCTTATGAGTGCAGAGTGATTGTTTGTTTTCCAGATTGTTAAGTTTGAGAAAAAATATGTTTTCTGTTTCATAGTATTTTTTATTCATGTCTCATAAATCACATTCGTATGTCACATGAAAAAGTAGTTGTTGATGTTGCTATGTTGAAGAATATCAATATCCCTACAATTTTTCATACGGTATCAAATTTAGGTTAAGTTCTTGATGAGTGTCAAAGATGCATCATGCAACTGAAAAAAAAGGGTCTCTGAAGTGACTGATGATTTAACAGAATATTGCAAGAATGGTTAAAGATTTGTTTCTTATTAATGGAGGAGTTATTTCTAATAATATTCTCAGTGTTTTGAAGTCTCATAAGACAAAAGTACTTTTTTCATGATTTTACTCTCATGTCATGTAACTGACATATATTTTCTGTCATGTAACTGACATGTTTTGAATGTGCTAAAATTCTAACTGTGTGATAAAAAACTTTATTCTTTTTATTGTCAATGATGACCCTTTATATCATACCTTTGAAAATGAAATATCTTAAAAATATTCTTTGTTGTTTCAGATCAAGGCTAAAAAATGTCTCTGAAGCGTCACTTAACTGACACAACCCTACTGTGATAACCTGAGAGACAGAACATGTTTGAATGATTGATTTCAGAGAAAATTCATTACTTTGCCATTTATTTGATGTCAGAGCTTCACAAAAAATGTGCTATTTCAATCTTATGACAATGTTTCTCAATAAATTTTGATTTGTGTTTGATACACCTGTTTAAGCGTTTTTCTGAATTGAAAAATGTATGAAAGAGGAGAACATGATACATATATCAAATTATGTCTTTTTGATGTTTCAGTCACTGATTTGGAAACTTTAAACATTCTACCTACACAAAAAAGGCACAAGGAAGCAACAACTTGCAATTTAATTTCAGACAAAAACTGACTCTCTGAATAGGAATGAGCCTAAAACAGCATACTGTACACTGTACTTTATCATCACCTGTTGTAGCATGTTCTGGATGTACAGATGTGTGCGAGAGCGAGTAGTGTAATCCTGAGTGTAAAGTTTTGTGTATTCATATAACTATATAATCAGTCAATGTATTTATATGTAATTATGTGTGCGAGAGTGAGGAGTGTAATCCTGATTGTTAAGCTTTGTGTATATATATATAGATATGTTATGATTCAATGTATCTATGTACTCTTATAAGTATGTATTGATTTATTGTATCATGTGCCTTTAAATGATCAAACAGATTTCCTTGTAAAAGGATGAATACAGATTATCTTATCTTATCTTATACGCAACAGTATTTTAGTAATGCAGGGCAGACTTTTAACACTTTTCTGAAAAACAGCCCTCATTTTACATTTGTCTGCTTTTTTTTTATCAATGAAATTTCTAGAATATTCTTAACCAAGAGCAAACACTGATGAACATACAGACAGCATGCTCAATCACTTAACCAGTGTCATAGACATAATAATGTCTACAATAATTTAATTACGAGAAATTTAATATTAAGTTAAGTATTGTTTATTTTTTATGTGTTTATTTACTAAGTTTTATTTCATATTTCTTGTTCAAATGAAAATCAGTATGACCCTAAAAATATGCTATGGTCTTACAGGAACAAGAAGAATGTTGGCCACTTCATACAAGCTATAATCAGATCCACGAATTCAATTAAAAATAAAAAATCCATCATAAAAATTCTCATTTATCAATGTCTTTCAAGGCAACTAAACTGTCCAAATAATCAAGGCATATGATTGCCGATAAGATCAACCTTATAACTGTAGCACAACTTGAAATTGAAGTTGAGTTTAATCTATGTAGGCCTATTCCATAGCTTAAGTACATCATATTATTTGACACAAGCCTAAATGGTTAAGAAACATTGGGATGGTTGATTGTTTCATAATTACTACAGCTCTGAAAGCGATGAATCACTCAAAGAAGCAACCTTGAGGGAGGAGTGAGAGGGAGTGAGGACAAGAATAAGAAATAAAGACTTAAAATCTAAGAAGCATTGTACCTTAAATGAATGCCACTGGTGATGCTGTTACAACTGTATTGTATCACACAAGACTTCAAGTTATGCATAAGCCTTTGCTTTACACATGCAACAGTGTTTAAAAAAATGATTTCAAAGAAACTGTGATGATCTTCAAGAATCCTTAAAAAACAGTACAAGTACTTTGAAGAAGTTGAAAATAGTATAGTATAGACACACGAATATGGAGTCAAAGACCCAAAGATGGAAAGAGTCACACTCCCAGAGGTAATATACACGCAAAGCTTAGGTAAAGAGACTATAAGTACACAATTACACTGGTACATAGTACTAGTATAGTGATCTCCACATAAGAGGCTGCCATGTTAGAGGCCGGTTCACCTTAGTGACCGCTGTTCCTGTGTTACACAAGTTTTTCCTCTTTAAAAGTCTTCTCTAAGAGACGGTCCCCAGATCCACTGTCCACCTCAGAGGCAGCTTTTTTCCCCACGCCAAATCCTCAGATTCTCTTTTTTCTTTCTCAATTTGTTCCCTAGTTATTTCTTCCTGTGAAATAAAATGACGAAACAAGTGTCTGCGTCTGATTAGTTGCTTACTCATGATAAGCATACCTGTGCAAGTTGGCTGCTTTGATATCATTCACCAGACACCTGCCATAGGGCTTAGTGCCAATGTATTGTCTGTCCATGTGACTGGTGGCTGGCATGGCCATCTGGGTTGCCCATTCAATGACTGGGTGCTGACCAGCACAATGATCTGGCATGCACTGGTGACAATTGTGATTGCACAATGCTATACTCCACCCTGGTGGATTATAGGTGTCTCCCCTCTCCCTCTGCGTGCTTGGTTCCCTTTCTCAAAACTTTTTTCATTGGCAGAAATAAAGCTTCCCCATATTTTTTAGCTAATCAATGCAGATCGTATAATCATTGGTTGTATGGTCAATTTTGTAGTGTCACCATTCAATTTATTAGCCCATTTATGCAATGAAACATATTCAATCATGTTTCGTTCAAGCAATTTCTATTGACCCTGGATATTGACCCAAACTACCTGTATGGAGGGGGAAAATGTTATGACTAATTACCACCCTAATCCTCCTTTAAGAAGCTGTCTGCCAGCCAGGCCACTTTTTATGTCATCCGCGGACAGGCCTGTTATACGGAGACCACTGTAATTTCATGGCAAAAATTATGCAAGAGGTCCTAGATAGAAAGATAACTTCAATTTTTTAAATACCATAAATGGCAGTTTCGATATGATAGAATTATTGATGTAAAACTTTAAAAACCTACCCTTGTTAAGCCATAACGTTTATACCAGTGCAAATAAGCTCCAGATTCCAGTTTGATCAAAGAATGTGCAAGTATAGAGTCAAAGGTATCTAACACACAGGAAGAGTTAGTGGCTAGTGTCACACTGCTGGAACAAGATGGTCCCAGGATGTCTTGTTTGTCAGTCCAGAGATCAAGAGGATATGGGTTCCATGCTACTGTTTTGAGCGACTTCTTTGTCTTCCTATCAAGTCCCATTTTCATGGCAGAAATGAATGTGTTAGATTTGTCCCCCCTAGCTATTAATGTAGCAGCCAAACAATGTGTTGGCTCCCCTTCAAGATTCACTTTTGGATGTCGCTGAACAGTTTTGGATACCAAATCTTCCCATGACAGTTTAGCTGAGACGTGTTGACCGAGAGTTATGAATTTGTGGGATGGCATCGGTGTGATGGTCCGTACCAACTCCCAAGCCTCTTGTCCAAGACTTGTTCCACTCCTTGTAGATAGTGTATCTGTGGGAGCAAAAGCTCCATATAAATAGTTTGCAGCTAGCTGATTCATTGATCTGAATGACACTGATTTTTGGGATTCATCTGTATGGCAAGTGTTGGCTAATCGAGCCATGAGGGAATCATTTGGCAGAAGGATTGTTGCATCAGCATAAGTTTGTAACCAGTTGAGAGAAAGAAGGGAGTTGTAATTTTGTAATGGGCTTTCTCCACTGACACATGGAACAACAGCACAAGATAAAATGTTCCGACATGGATATTCATCTCTCAACATTTCTATAATACGGCATCCCATACCAGATCCTGTTCCACCACTCAAGCTGTGGCATACTACAGTGCCTGTAAATGTGTCACATCTTTCAGTTTCTTTCCTTATTGCATGAAGGCAATTATCTAACATGTGATCATCTCCTTGTGAACGCAGGTCACTATAACCCATGGCAAAATTGGACCCCCTGCCCCGTTTGCCAACAATGACATTTTCCTCACGAATCTTAAAGCGCTGTGGTAGAGAATTTATCACTTTCGGTTCACTGTCAATGTGAATGCTTCGATGCCATTTGTCTGGGGTAATAAATACATGTTTTTCATCGGTAGCAGATTTCGTGAAATTTTTCCATAAAGGTATGCTTATTTGATTTCCACACTGCCCAATGTGAATAAATATTGAAGACATCTTTTACAATGAATCCAGGAAGAAGCTCTGCAAAAATGAAATAAAAAGAGAATCAACCATAAGGTATTTTGAATCTGATTAATTTTTAATAAATAAAATTCAATTTCTCTCATCAGAAATTCACTTCATGTGTGCAGCATGACACTTTTTCAAAAAGGCTTCATTCAGAGTTTGGACGGATAATTTCAAAAGGACTCAAAATTAACCAGTCATAAAATATCCTCACCTATGGCCAAATACAGGCGAGATGACAGGCCTGTCAACTAGCTGTCTGACCTGTCAGCTCTGTTGTTTAACAAAAGGGGAAAAAAATTCTTCTCAAATTCTCAGGAATAGCATTGTTATATCCATATCCAGATGTTAAAGAAGACAGAAGCTCTGGGAGACTGTCATACCAGTTCAAGAAAAAATAGAATGCAAAGGGAGGCATGTAGTAAAGTTGAGTACAATTTGCTGGGGTCTCCATCTATGTCCATTGCCTTTATCTTAAATTGGGGTGCCAAGCTTTGACGGTTAGTCATTGTACAGCTACCTTTCCTCTTCAACTATTAAAATGTTAGTTCCCACAGCAAGATCTAGTGAGGCTTTTTATGACAAGTGTACATTGACTTTCTTTTGGAACTTCAAGCACACATGTGAGTGTGAGATCTAGCTTCTGTTATCATCAATGACATCCTTTATGAATGATTAAGCCATGATCATGCATGTGATTTGAGAAAAGTGATAAATGGTAGCTAGGTTCCTGGCTGAAAATGAAGATCTGATGACTAAGCTCAACATAGGGACAGCCCCAACTAACCTGGGTAGAATAAAATGTAAGTTTATGGACCACCCATGATTCTAGACCAGAGTTGAGAAACATCCGTAATCCTCCTTGAAGAAGTACGTATGTTAAATAGTTATGAAAAAGGATTTCTGAAGTGCTTACACAATAAAACCCATTACAGAAGCATTTTGACAATTTACTTGATTATAGGCCTACTTGTGATGCATAAAAGCAAGTAAAATCACATCAATACATAAATACGCAAAAAAATAAAAAATACTCATGCCATACAATTGCAGAATACAGTGAAACACTGTACATTATACGTCCCCAGCTGAAAATCCCGCGAATAGGGATGAAATTCCATTGAACAGAATTTTTCTGTATAATTTGTCTCTTCATACTTAGGGCAAGACTTTCTGCAAATCAGGATCGATAATATGGTCAAATAATAGGTTAATTTCAAATAAATTTGTCAAACTCAAGGATAAAATACTTTGCCACAAATGGCCTTGAATCTAAGAAGCAATAAAAGCTACTGGTCAGTTTTGAATCTTATGGGTGTTTAGCTTCTTTTTTAAAGTGGGAAAATTGATTGCAGATCTAAATGTAAACAGCCTTTTGAGTCATAATGGCTAAAGTGATCCAAAAATTAGAGGAAAACCAAAACCCCCATCT
>JAOYNN010078643.1:0-11968 GCA_025770095.1 Goniobranchus kuniei | reverse complement strand
TCTCTCTCTCTCTCTCTCTCTCTCTCTCTCTCTCTCTCTCTCTCTCTCTCTCTCTCTCTCTCTCTCTCAACCCTCAATCACCTCTTACAAATTGCATGGGGGGAACTGACAGTGATCCTACTATTCTTCACCTCTCAGTTGAGGAAGCCCTGCATCTTGCATAAGCCTGAGATCCAACTTGGAAATGTCCTAGCAGTGCAAGGTTTCATCCTATGCCAAGCTTCAAAAGATTTTTTCTATTACAGCAATAATCTGTTCGAGGTCGTTCGTGTTTGAGGACAAATGCGAGTCATTTCACATAAAATTTCAAGATGTTAAAGGCCCCCTACAATGGAAACCTCCTGCCAAGGGTGGACAAGCTCATTAACAGAGGGCAACTATCTTCCCACCTTCAAGCCAACTCTATAGGAACCTTTAACATCACTTCACTAAACCAGCATGAAGGAATGTGGAGCCATGTGTTTAATCAACTGCTTCAGAAAACCTGATTTCTGTGCCGATACCATGCTGACTTGTGAAGAGCAACTACAACCCATGTACACTAATATTAACTCTTTCTCTCTGAAACGATGTTCACAGCGTTGTTCGATTTTGCCCCGGTTGACTGAACAATGCTGGCAGCATTATTTAGACTTGACTCAATTTTATCTCATCTACAACACAAGGCACACTTTTTATATTACTGACAGTTGTTGATATCGGACGTAGACTACTTTCGGTTTCTCTCCTCAAAAGTTGAGTGCAGTCTGAGCCAAAACAGTGTGAAAACCAATGATTTTATTACAATTTTCGTGTTTATTTACATTGGATGCCATAATTCAGAAATGGCGTCTTCATCACCTAGTAAGTGATCTGTTCCAAAACATATGACAGCGCTTCAAGCGGCAGATTTATTTGCTAGAATATGTGAAAGTGAAAGTGAATTTAGAAGTAGTGACAATGAGAGCAAAGAAGTAGAAGGAGATGATGGTGATGATTACCAGTTACAACGGCAACATCTGGATCTATTTGACATCCAGTCCAGTGACGAGAGTGAGGGGGCGTCTCCCAGACCAGGTCCTAGTCATTCCAAGGCAAGAAGACCAAGAGTTCAGTCTAACTCTAACCAACCTCAGGCTAGATCTAGATCTAATCTAAGCGCTCCTCCTGAAAATTGGACTGTCATAGACAGATCAGATACCCTAAACAAAGAGACCATGAACAGTTTTAGATTCATTCCAAAGAATGGAAACCAGCCTGGAGTGAATGTTGGGTTGATGACTAAGACATCATCTGTCCTGGTTTGTTTCAATGCTCTAATCAGTGATGATTTGTGTGATCTCTTGGTGAATTCTATCAATGAATATGCTGCTGAAAAGGTAATGAAAAATACACCAGCTAGGAAAAGGTCACTGTATGAACTCCTGAAACTTTTTGGTGTCTTCACTGCAATGGGCCTAGATCCTGGTCCGTATGTTTGGGATTTTCACTCCTCTGAAAAGTCACTCCACACTGAATATTACCCCTCCATATTGATAGAAAACGCTTTGAAGCTATCTATCATACCACGCTTCATGTTGGACAACCAAATGCTGACAGAAAAAATAACATCAAGCTGTTTGTAAACCTTCTAATAGGAAAATTCAACAACGCGTTCATACCTTTAGAGAACGTTAGCACTGATGAGATGATCATCGTGTTGGAAAGGGAGATGGCAATATAAACAGTTCAATGCTAGCAAACCAAACAAATTTCATATAAAGAGCTTTGGTCTTGTGGATAGCTGCGCTGGCTATGTCCTGAATCTGCTCACTTACTATGGAGTTAATATGTCGTAGGACCCTAAAACAAACACCAATACACAAGGGTAAACGGCTGTAAAAATATTTGACACCCTTCTTCAAACAATTGGAGTAGGCCATCACATCTCGCAGACAGGTGGTACACTACAAAGGTTTTAGTTGACCATATACTTGAAAGAAAGCAGCATTAAACGGGGACTCTACAACAGCTTCACCTTGGTTTTCCCGCTGAGCTAAAGACAAAACAATGCTTTTCATATGGAATCGAAGTATTGGATGACAGATGATTGCAAAATTCTCTGCTTCGCGCATAGAGACAAAAAAGGCAAAAAACAAGTTGTAGTTGTACCAACAAAAGGATCAGTTGATAAGCCAGTTGAAAATGGAGGTAAGACAAAACCCGCAGTCATTGATCATTACAACTTCAACATGAATGGTTGTGATAAGGCAGATCAGATGATAGGTTATTATGGTCTTCAAAAGAGGAAAACAACTAAGTGGTGGAAGAAGATATTTTTCTGGATCTTTGAGATTGCCACGGTGAATCCTTTTATCCTCTATCAGCTCTCAAAACCAGATCTTCCAAAGAGATATGGGCTAAAAAAATTCAAGCTCACTGTTATTGATGAGCTTTGTGAAGCAGCAAGTTCCATCATGCCTGACAAACAAAAAAAAGGCATCAAAGAAACCTGGCCGGCTGCTATTGACCATCTTGAAGGTGTCAGACACATTGCTACTCACAATGCTCAGGACAGATGCTATGGTGTATGCAGTCGATGTAACAATGTCAACCGCAGCAACTTCTACTGCAAAGGTTGCGTTGACCATCCCCACCTTCACCCAAAGCATTGCTTTGAGATTTAGCACACAGATCCCAACCTCTAAATAGTGTTGCAAGATCATCATGTACATATTATACTTGTAAATAGTTTTATAACAGTGCATATATATTCTGTATCTGTATCCAATACGTTGCAGAATCCCAAAGTCTGGTTTAATACACAACAGGAGTGAGAGTGGTAGACCAGATTACAATAGAGGTACTTTTTTCAACTGAATTTTTGAAGATGTTAATTGATGTTTCCTGAACTATGGTTTCATCCACATTGTTCCAGTCTACTGCTGTCTTCACAAAGAATGAATTTTGGTACTGGTCCGTTTTTGCACAAAGCACTTGAACTGCTTTGGTGTTGACTCTAGCATATCTTCTGATGATGTTTGATGTTATGCAGTTCTCAATTGTTTTAGGCTTTATACTTCTTTTATTTTGTTAAAACTCAACATATTCAGATGGTTCAATTGCTGGTACTTTCCCTTCAATAATTTTGTAAAAGAAAGTCATTCAATATTGTTTTCTTGTCAGTTGCAGTGGTGGAAGATTCAGGTCTCTCTTCATTTTTGTTATGAATCCGGGATTAGATTTGAAATTGTTGTTAATGAATCTGGTCCCTTTCCTTTGGATTTTTTTGAGTTGGTCAATGTCTTTCCTTTGATAAGGATCCCAAACCAATCATCCATATTTAAGTGTTGATAGCACCAACGATATATATGCATTTTTTCTGGATTCTTTTGGACAGTGCTTTAAATTGCGTTTTAGGAATCCCATTGTTGAGTTGGCCTTTCTTCAGATATTTGAGATGTGTTTAATCCATTTGAGATCATTTGATATTTGGAGTCCAAGGTAGGGATGTGTTTTTACCTCCTCTGGTCCATGATGGCAAAATAAATAGTTTTGTGTGTCTTTTAATTTGTGGACATTATCTACCACTTTTTTTCATTAAATTTCATTCCCCAATCATGTGCCCATTGTTCGAGATTTTCCAGATTTTGTTGGTCCATTTCCTGTTTTCATTTTTCGGATGAATTTGCGGCTGTTTTAACATACTGCATGTGCTGCACAAAAACCACTGTAGTTTCCTTCATTTTCAACATTTTGGACCCCTTCAAAGTTCATTTGACTTGGATTTACTTCCCCTAGATGGATAACATCATATGAAGCTTACAGACAAATTGGATATTTTTTTCTAGGTCGTAAGTCAAATATTTTTGGTATCTTTTCAAATTTTTTTCCTTATTACCTATCTTCATGGCTATCTAATGAGCTAATAATTTCCTGAACACACATAAAATTCATGTCACACACATTCTCCATTTATTGACAAGTACTTTGATGTATAACACTTATATTATTATTTGTATTTTAGAGTGATAACAAATGTTTTCTTTGAGGGGTGTGCGAAAATTTCTGCATCGGGAAAAAAAAAATTCCGGAGAGAAAGAGTTAAACCCTAGTCTACAGCCAGAACAGATATGCAAAAGAAGGAATCAGTAACACATTTTTTATCTGACTGCAAATATGGCTCAAAATACATTGTTATAGCAACTAAGTGCTAGAAAAAATTTAACACTTTCTAGTAAAAAAAAAAACCCAAACATTAATGCCCCCCTCCCCCCAACACCAACAGTGAAGTAGGAAAAAAGAAAGTACTGGTAACATTTGAGTTGCTTATATAATGACAGTGATAACCAGTTATCACCTACTCTTCACTTCTACATAAATTAGAGAACACTTCTGGCAACCAGAAAGGCATGTAATTGATAAGGATCAGAAATGAAAGCGTAGGTCTGAGTGCGGAAGTGCAGCACTTCAGGACATATGTTATAGCAGCGGTTCAGGAGGTTAAAGGTTAACTTCGAAACAACATTTGACAGAAAGATAAGGCAATGAGGTGCAAGATATACTAAAAAACAAAACCAAAAAATATGTTCCTAGGAAAGTTCCCTTCCAGCCTGTAGCTTCATTTATCAGGTGGATCGTGTCCACAAGTGTGATCTTCACAACATCTGGAAATTTCATTCCTGGAAACTGTCTCTATAGGAGTCTCTATGTAGGACGATGGTAGCAACGATTTCCAAGAAATGGTTCTGAAAATGTAAAACAAAAGACTGTGAACTTGAGCAACAAAGGTTAATTTTATGAAAATTACGCATCTAGGCCTATATGTTATAATATGGAATATTTGATAAAAAGTACCTCATAAGTTAATGCGGCTTGCGAAAATGTTACAAAAGAAATTAATGTAAAAATGTGTTGTTTTTTTTATTTAATGTATGAGGTCTCTTTTCAATTACAAAGGTCATCTCAGCACCCTTGAAAAAAGTAAGATGGTGGCTGATTAAAAATAAGAAAACAGAAGTATTAAAAACATTTTCAGATGAGGAAACAAAGTTCCTGCAAAGGGAAACAGGCATTTAAAATAATGAGTACAATACATAACAGTATACGATGAGTAGAAGGCAACATGGAGAGATCATTAAAAAAAAACAACCAAAAACATCTCTCTAAAAACATAAGATATTAACAATCGGCTCATCTAGATAGCAAGAGACCCGATAGTATTTTAAAGTCAGCCAATGCACACAATGAGAAATGGCTACCTCCTGGCAATATCTCCTACCCTCTCTTGGCAAAGCTCTTCCCCTCTCACAGGATACAAAAGGCAGCTTGACAGAAGGACAGCTGAGAAAGGAAGTCCTCTTTCAACCCTTACTTGCGTCTTACGAGATGCTTGGGGAGGACTCGAGTGGGACTCTTCTTTCACCTCTCAGTTAAGGAAACCGGGACCCACACTGGGGTGTTAAAAAGTGTAATCAGAGTTCACTTTGTATTTTACTTGCTACCTTTGTAATCTTCTGATGAGACATCTGTTTAACCCTTACATTGCCATCCCCAACTATAGGCGTATTTACTGTATCTACTTCCAAGTGCCAAGTACGATTGTCGTACTCTGACCTCCATCATAGAATAAAATGATGCACATTTATTTCGGGAGTCGTTTCCTTTGATGGCGAGTAGACTGCTGATAGCCTACTGTATGAAGTTTGTCGGTCCCAGATCTAATACAACAAGCGAGATAAAACCAGATTCATTGAGCTATTTACTTTGGTTACCCAGCCAACATGGATTCTGAAAATTAGGCGACTGACTCTGATGAGTCTAGAGATGAGGAAAGCGATGCAGATTGCAGTAATTCGTGGTGTAGTGCATATAACCGAGTAGCTGAAGAGTTGCTCGATCTGCCAGTGACAATGATGCGCATATTGAGCCTTGTCAGGATGGAGATGTGAGACCGGGAAGAAGGGGGCGTGTCGCTACTGGTACTGATGATTGGGAATGGGAGTTGGAAATCAGAGGTACATACGATCCACTACAATGGCATGTGACGTTTGATAACTCCTCAAAATGTAGATCAAGCTATCATTAGTGTATCCTGAAAATTTCACCTGAATATATAAATGGTTTAGGAGCTTTTTTTTTTACTGAAAGAAGTTATTTGTAGAGATTTCAGCAAAAATGCCTGGTAATGGCAAAGACACAAGGCCCAAAATGGATGGCAATGTAAGGGTTAATACTTTTTACACGAGGCACAAGAAACCTGATCAATGGTTTAAAATGTAGTATGTGTAGATGAAACTTTAAAATGTATATCTATAGTAAAACTGATAAAAAGACATACAAAGGACTTTTCAAGATGTGCTGTTAAGACAGAGTGCAGTTTAAAGGGGAGCAGATAAAAATTAACATATACATATAAATTTTCTTAGGTTCTTTCCCTTAACTGTAAACCCTATAGCATGACTCGATTACCCAGGTGAGGCAACATAATATTGAAATTGTGTGTGGGAGATATAAAAGAACAATTTTATTCATGCAAAGGAAATCCACCGACTTCAGGCTTTGCCCCCATGATAAGGTGCCATTCCTCTCTGTCTAATTACAAGTGCTTTTTGGTTTGTTTTTCTAAATTGATCTGGCATGATTTTTAGCGACTAAGAGTAAGAACGGTGGGCAGGTCACGGCAGGGGATGACATGATAGCCAATGGTATATGTTGACTATAAATATATATTAGTGGTGGCTTACATCGTTCTCATAGGACTATCACAGTCACAGGGAGTGTGATTGGCTAAGGGAGGGTGTACAAAAAAAAACAAAACGCACAGCAGAGGGGCGTGAAAAGCTCAATATTTAACTCATGACCATGGACCAATATCTGACTATGCCCTGAGCTGCTAAGTGTCATTTCAGTAACACAGAGACCGATTTTTTTTAAAGGCCCAGCTCTTTGAGTGTGCCGTTCTAACAGAAAGAAGGGTTGTAGGATCTGTAATAACAGAAATATTTAATCCTTTGTTTCTTTCTTTCTTTATTTGGTGTTTTAAGCCTCTTTTCGACTACAAAGGTCATCACAGCACCCAGGAGGCAAGGGAGATTGTTGATAGTGACAAATATCGAGCACGCTACTTATGTAAGGTACCCAGTATCAATCGATATCAATACTGGAAAAAAAAAAGAGACTACTTGGTTAGACTACTCGTTTTATACCCAGATCTACTATCAGATATACATTATTACCTCCCTTACTTCAGAAAATGATTTAAAGTCTTGTTTTTGAAATTTGTCTGTTCTTTTTCATTTTTCTTTTTCATCCACCCTTTTTCCCCCATTGCTGTTTATGATTTATTGATTTGTCTTTTTATTCATCTCTTAAACATCAACAAGAAACAACAGGCACAAATTCAAATGAAGTCCACACAACAATGCAGGTCCTTAGAGTGATTTCTGTTGAAGAACAAAATCTTATCCACATTTTGAGGATGAAGCCTGGCTCTCTTGTCCTTAACCAGCTCTCCTGCTACTGAGAAGAGCCTCTCATAAGGCACACTTGTTGCTGGAATACAAATGTAGGAGAGGGCAGGTTTGTGAAGGTGTGGGAATCTTGACAGATTGTCGTCCCAAAACTTCAGCGTATCCTCTTTGGTTCCAATTCTCTTTCAAGTACGCAACTGTTTCAACAATGGCGGGCCATCACCTGTTTAGGTGCCTGACCACTACTGGGTTGTTATGTTGTATTCAGGAAAGACAGCTTGGTGATTTCCGAGTATGATTGATATTAAGTATTCCAAATTCACTACAGGATACTGGCTGCAATCGATAGGCCTACCAACACTTGAATTCTAAGCCACACCCAGTTGTAGGGATGCCCAGATCATAATTCTTAACTTCACTTCCAAGGCCGTTTCCAGCAAACCAGTAGCTGAGAATTCTAATGCTTTAGATCATTTCCTCTGGGGAAAAAAAAAGAGAAAAAATCTGAGGTTTTTTTTGGTTTTTTTTCTTTTGAGGTTGAAACAAAACAAAAAAAAACCCTGGAAGTTCGGGAAAAATTGCAACAGGTTCCATCCCTGCTGGCCTTTTCTGACCAGGACTCAATGGTATCAATATCGACATTGATTTGCACCCATGCCTAGCACCCAGACAACTTCTGCTTTCAATTGTCATTACGGAGAATCCAGACACCACATTTAGTTAGTGATCCTGAGAATCTTGTGTCCATTTCTACTTCTTTATTGTGAGAACTAAATAATCATATCTATTTAAATCATGCTGGTATCTGCTTAGTGATCCTGAGAATCATAAGTTTAGTGATCTTGAGAATCATAAGTTTATATTTATTATTCAGTGAAAGCACTGAAAGGTTTTTATATTATTCAGTGACATGTTTGGGTGATATCTTTCAACTCTGAGAACCCCTGGTCAGGAAATCCAGGGGAAAGAAGAAAATTCAATTGTTCTTTTTATTTTATCTATTTATTTATAAATATTTATTTCCTTTTTTTTTTGCATTATAATTTTATGCTTCCCACACATGATTAACACCAGTTCCATTCCATATCAGTTATTATCCAAGCAGGTGAATTAGCTGACGTGGAAAATTCAGCCCAAAGACCACCTGCGTTAAACCTGTAACAACTGCAAATCTTGACCAATGAAAAGTTTCCATTTTGTGTCACTAGATTCTTTTCACATACATCATTTCATTATCTCCGATAATAATCTCCATGAAATCAATAAAGTAAAAGGTAAAGTTAGTCCCAAACCCATGACTGGGTATACGGGAATTAGGGGTAGAGCCCTAATTACACTAGGCATACGGCATAATGTGGTAGTTTGCCATTGCTTTCCACGCCGACTTTACTTCCGCCAAGTCTAGAAAGACCTAGCTACCCATTTATACTGCTGGGTGAACAGGGGGCCCCCTAAAAAAACACTGCCCGGCTGGGGATCGAACTCTGGTCACCTCACATGGCAATCAGCCGCTCTACCAACTGAGCTACAGGGCCACCATGAATTAATACACAACCTAAATCCTATGACAAGGTTACCTCGATATTAGAAAAGCTTAGCATGTGTGTGTGTGTATGGGTGGGAGGGGGTGGGGGTGGGAAGGGATGGTAGAGGCACTGAGAGATAACAAGCTTCTAAGTAACAGACTTCTTCCTTTTCACAGGTCTAAATGCTTGTCTTGTACCAAATGATAACCACATTTTAACTATTTTTACAAATTTATCATTTGACCCTGACCTGATCTTAAATGTTTGAACTGATTGAAAGACAAGTTTTCACCCACAATTCAGATTTCATGAACCAAATCTTGATTTAAGGGGAGACAATCACAATAATTCTGCTCTTCACCCAAACTAATGTCAACCACAAGCAAAAGTGTGTAGAAAGACAACCTGCATATATTGGGAAAACGACAGAAAATGTTATTTTTGGCTACCAACAAGGACAACATTATCAGAAATCAAGTGATAGAGCATGGAATGTTTCCCCACTCAATGTCCACAAATAAATTGCTGAGATGGTGAATGAAATCAGAAACAGTCAATCGATTAAGTTCTATTGATCTAGTCGTGATCAAGCCGTCATTTTTCTATGTGAAGAATTTTCAGGCCTGCCGGCTGATGGGTAGATCACAATTGGGCCCATTACGCCCGGGTTGGGCTATGATCCAAGCCAACGCGCGACTCACTCCTTGGTCCGGAGCAACGGACGCATGAGTCACGAGAAAAAAAAAAAGGGGCCATGCACTATACGGGCCACTGGCTGTCTCCACCAAGAATAGAGATAATAATTATAAATAATAAAACACCACTACTTCATCCCAAAGGGTAATTTGTCTTTTGGCTGTTAACCAAAAACCAAGTATCAGCCATGAGAACAGCGCCGCCAAATGGAGGCAATCACTGTTAATAACCTTGCCCAAGGATTATAAATCACAATACCCTAGCCGGGAATCAAACTTGTGGCCTTTCGGTTGCGAGACGAATGCACCATCCACTGTGCCAATGTGACCACTTGATCAGTGATATAAAGGCAACTAGGGAAATGGTGGGTTTTAGCAAAATGGAAACAAAAAAAGAATTTTTGACAGCACTGTACACCTGTTTGTGCACGCAAAGGTCAGTATCCCCAATCCGAGTTCTCAAATCTCGATTACATCTTTGAATGATATCTAGATCAAGATCAAGGTCTGGCTAGAAAATGGGGAAATCTAGACCTAGATAGTTCTAAAACAAAATATTATAAAATGTTAGACCAAAATTACTTGCCAAGATTTACTACCATTTTCTACTGCTCATGAAGCAGAGGTTCTCAGAGGTTCTGCTTGTCTACAATACCATTGAAGTTAAAAGTTGCCTGAGATTCAAAACATTTATCAAGATTTGTTGACTAATTGTTCTGTTGGGCCACCATTTTCATGAATTACATTTCTAAGTCTTCGTTTCCATCTGAGAATTGATTTAAAGAATGTCTTCCTCACTAATCAAGTCCCAGCACTGCATTATTTTATGTTTTAGGAACGTCTCTGTGAAGGGCAAACTCTGATTCTCGTACTTTTTCAACTAACAAATCCCATACAAAATAATCATTGGATTCTAATCGAGTGACTAACGTGGTTATTTGTCTCTCTTAATTATTTCTTTTTCTATAATCAAAGATATTTTACGATATTTTATTGTGTGAGATGGTTCCCCAACATTGTAGAATAAAATCATTGATTGGATAGTGAGCCAAATAGTCAGGTAACTTTTGCCTTCAATGATATGTCATATTTTTAGCATGTTTGTGCAAAGATTCATAACTGTAGTTTGGCAAGAAATTTTAGAGTCCTTTTCATCTCATCAAGCTTTACTTGATCTTAGTTTCAAGAAAATTACACAGAAATTCATTCACATGTTACTGATCTGCACAGGTCCAAATTATAGTGAGTTGGTTTTTTTTCTTTGCCCCACCCAAGAATTATTAAAAAAAGAATTTATAAATAGGCTTAATATCAATGGGGTGTTCTTGTAATATAACTTAATTCTTTACAGAACTTTATCATTTCCCTCCTTTTATTAACGCACCCACTTTAGAAATGTTAAAAAAACAGAACTTGAGCCTCACTTTTATTTTGCTGGATGAGAATGAAAAGTGTTTAAAGAAGAATTTGTAAGGATGCTAATTAAGTCTGAATTGTTTCATCAGATGACATTGAATATGAAATGAATGAAAACTTGCTCATAAACAAATCAAAAAGAACAAACCAACAAAGTACAAAATCTGTTGCTTTTGTTTTTGTTTACATATGAATATCAGTTGTTAGCTCAATGTAGATTACATTAGAACCAGCATAAGTCGACATTGCTGGGACTATTGAAATCACATCCAATAAAGAGAATGTCAACATAAGAGATTGCAGTAGATTGAAGGGGCAGAGGGGAAACTACCCTGTAGTGTACAGTTTGTTACCTCCCCTGATAAGGATGGGACAAGCCTGTGATGCTGTTGCTTGTCATTGGTGGTGGATTTTTTTTCTTCGCTTTGATTTTAATTTCAAAGCATTTAGAATCTACAATGTATTTCAAACAATCTTTTTGTTGAATGATGGCATCTCTCTCTCTCTCCCCCTCTTTTATTATGTAAGTAACAACCCGGTAGTTGTCACTGACATGTTCAGTCCTGCACCATGGCTGTTAGGAAACTTCACATCGCATTTGTAGGCCTACCTATGTTCAGGAAAATAAGACAAAGCCCTATAGCCTGCAGGTGCACCCATCTGTGCTCCCTCACAAGTACACACACACACACAGTCATATGGGTGCTGTCATAAACTTCAAATGCCAGTATTTACTGGAAATCTAGATGGCATAGACATTCTCATTTTACGTAGGACTGCTTTATCATTAGATGGCCAAGACTTGGGTTGGAACGTGTCTAAGGCTAGAGTGACTAGTAAATAAAGAAACTCCCCACTCAGGAGAGGGAAAAAAGAAAGTATGAGAGAGAGAGAGAGATAG
>JAOYNN010078421.1:912-11972 GCA_025770095.1 Goniobranchus kuniei | reverse complement strand
GAACACCTTTCCCCTCCAATAAATATATAGAAAATCCAAGAAGAAAGACATGAAAAGTGAAATGCCTTGGACATTAAAAACTAAATAAAACAAAATCAAAACAAAAAAAAGCCACTGAACAAAACAACACAGGAAAAGAAACAAAAAAAGAAACAAATCCAAAAAACTTAAAAAAGACAAACAAACCAAAAAACCAAAAACAAAACAGTACTGAAAAGCCCACAACAAAATCCAACAAAACAAACCCTCTATTTTCATGAAATAAAATAATCATTTCTTCCTTTGTATCATATGCCTTTTCATATCTCACTCAGGATCTCACTTACATGTTTCTTCCATTTGCACTCCGTTCCTCTGACTAATATTACATCTTGTGCTATATATATTATATTAGCTCTTTGATTCTGTATTAAGCTGAGGAATGGGAGAAAGCTTCAAACATCCTGTTAAAATGCAGTGCACACATCTTGAATGGCAGATGCCGTTCTTAATAGTTGTTTTCATAAAGCAGAATTCGGTTCTTTAAAGCAGCTCTATTTAACATTGAGAAAAAGAAATATACAGTATGTACCATAAAAAAGTGTACCCTTTTGAAACACTGTGGCTCAGCAACGGTTCAGTGAAATCGAAAAATTTTTAAGGTACAACAAACGTTATTCAAGGGCAATTTGTTTGACACAAAACACTTGCATCCGCAACCTCAAGAAAGTTTCTTAAAACAGAAGCTGTGCAGCCATGTCATTTTTAAACTGAACTGAACGTGTTTGATAAAGGCGATCATTCTCTAAACACAATTAAATGATCTTTAAAGCATAAGGCACTAATGAGAGTGAATATAAACATTGAATGGCAAAAGGAGACATTAAAATCAACTTCGATGTTTTGATATTGTGAATTTGCCTGCTAGGGGATGAAGTATTGTAAAGCACTTTGAGACTGTTCTTGAATGGTGGATAGCGCTATATAAATGCAATCTTTACCATTTGCATAATTATTTTTACAAGCCATCTCTAAGTCAACAAGCAATGGCCAAAATGGATCCTTATCTCTTGTAGGGGCCTATCGAATTACACTGACAGTGGGTGTGGCTTGATGGTCAGTGAGTTGGCCATGTTTCTCCATGATAGACCGCTCTTGCTTTGCATCAATTACCTGGCTAATGTGTACCATTGATTTCTTTTATCTGCATTTATGTGATGGATTGACTTACTTGACTGATGGCCATGTCACATCCCAGTTCTTTGTCTGTGATGCTACAGCTGCTGTCTTCATATCTGTTGTGAGTTTTCGCCACTGTCTTCTGTCTTGGGCTATTGCAACGATCTTATCTAAATCTTCGCTTGAATGGATTTGGAATTGGATGGTTAATAAGTGTGAGATCTTGATTTAGTACAGTTGGAAGTGTTGTCATGGGCCGGTCTCTGAATTTGTTTCCACATTGGCTGTAATAGGCTCGCATTGCTTTGTTAGCTGGTGTTTCATTGTCTCTCCAAAGAATGTGCCAAAATAAATTCCATCTTGCTTCTAGTATTTTATGGAGAGAGGATTTTCTTGACATTTCCTATAAAGTGCTTTGTTGGTTATTTTTGTGTGATATTTTATGTGATGGATTACACTCTGCTTATTTGAACAATCTAGGTAACCTGCACATAGACATCTGACTTCTATTCAAAAACCATTTTATGAATCCGTTAATAAAAACTGAACGTCTCCCGATTTTGTTTTAGTAAATGGTGCTATAGTCCAAAATGTGCAAGATTATCACTATCCAAGTATATGGATATAAGCCGTTAGACTTAGTGAAGTCGGACCCTTTTCTTTTGTCACTAGCATTTGATTGATTTTCACTCAAGAATCAAAGTCAAAGTTTAAAAAAATTATGGATTGTACATTCTGTTACAGTGGTGTACTATTTTTAAAAATCAGTTACCGTTATTATAGATGAATATTGTTCCCCAGGGATTGTACCATTTAAGTAGCAGATCTATTTTTAGGGACATTCCAATTACTGATGTGCACTGTAAAACCTCAGCATTGAATTCATAAGAGCCTACTAACCCACCTACTTTTATATGATAGATAATTTTTGCAATTGATTAAAACCTTTCTTTGACTGATTCATCTGTATCTGATTTGATTTACTGATTTGATTTCTATATAACATTGTTAATACTTTTGTTAAATAAATGAAAGACTTAAATTTCTATAAGTTGATTAAATAAATAAATAAGTGAATTGTTTTACTTGATTTGAATCTTACTTCACCTTACGTGTAGATATAAAAAAATGGCTATGAAAAGGGATGAAATTTTTTAAAATCTTCTCATGAAAAGAAAGGGGTATCCAAATTAAATAATAGAAACTAGAACTTGTACCTCATTCAAGCTTTCCAGATCCACTATTTATTAATTTCAAAATTTGTTTCTGGACCCTCTTTGAAATAGGTATAGATGAAAAAGACATACCGCTTTCATTTGAAAAGTTGATTTATGTTGTTTTAATTTTTTAAATATACTTTTGAGTAACAAAACATGCTGGTAAGCCTATTAAAAAATTAACAATCTTAAAAGCTATATGTTTTTCTTTTTCCTCATTCTTTATGAATAATCAAACTTCACTACTAACTTTGTTATGAAAAAAGGATACAACAATTTCAAGCGGAGTCACTGGTGAAGAATTAAAAGGACTTTGTACCTTTTTGTTTGTGTTCTCTATTTGTGACAACTAAATGATTTTAAAAACTCTCACTCACTTTGATTAACTAAAGCTGCTGTGGAGGAAAACGTTGAGAGTCTGCTGTATAGTCCATATAAAGAGATGACAAGTGTACCAGGTGAGTACATAAGTTCTGTTTATTTTGAAATACTACAGCATGTTAACTTTATAGAGATATTGTTGTTGGTTGTAATAATACAGGCATTTAAACAGATGGTGGAATGTTTACATGGAAGTAAGAAAACTTGTACAAAAGGTGCCGTGTCAAAGACATGACAATGCATTGGTCTCCACCTAAGGGCCTAACCTTAAAGGACGGAAAAAACCCTAGCAATGGATGTAATGTGAATTCAAATTCAAAGGAACAATGTGTATACTTTAAAATGGGATTTTCAAGAATTCTTCACTTAGGCTTTTCAGAATATTTATGACATTTTATTACTAGGTAACATGGAATGATTATTTGAGATATAAAACAATATAAGACAATTTACATAGTATGTATGACAATCATTCACAAAAGTAAAAAAAAATTACATATTTTCTACAATAATTACAATGATAATAATTAATAATTATTTATTTAGTGCCAGTATCCATCTCTGATGCTCAGAGGCACTTTACAACAAAATGAACGCTGACCATTCACAGCACATAAGTCTAAACAATGCAACACTAAATCTACAATACTCACTAAATATGAACAGAATTGAAAAGGTCTACTTTGAGATGCACCTTAAAAGAGGAAAGGTTCTCACAGTTTCTTGATCCTAATGACTTAGAGTTCCAAATTTGTGGAGCCAAGGGTATAAAGTATGTTCGGCAAATATTTTTGGCCATGACTCTTTCAAGCGAAAGGGAGTTTCATGATCTTAGTTGAATGGTTGGGTTGTGCACTTTTATCAGACTTTGGGGTTAAAACCACTTCAATTAATTTTCTGATTGATAAGTTGTTGTGCAAATGCATGCAGCAATATTTACTGCATGCATATTGTCAACCTACCTGATGAATGAACGTTTAATTTATGTGTACATGATAGGAAAATAAATAGATCTTGGTTTATCGGTGTTGAACATGGTCTGTGAAGTAGTAATACCAGGCTTTTCTGCAATGACATTCACATTTTAGGCACTGGAGAAATGATAGCTGCACTATAGGGGCAAATTAAATTAGTTTGAGCACTAGATCAAACAGTTATTTATTCTTTGTATGGAAGATTGCCTCCTTACATGCCTTGCTGGAATAGGTGTCCCTTTCCTCTCCACTAGTATCACCTAAACTACTTGTCAAAACAGAAAGTCATACATGAAATGGGAGGATGTCAAATGATTAGCTTAGGAAGTCAGAAGGCTCAGTCCTGCTGGGCCATGATAATTTACTGGTAATTTCCAGGAAATATGAAATATGGAATAAGGTTAATTCAGAAGCTAAGGCTATTCAAAAAAATTAATAGTACCAAACAGATATGGATGCTGAGGGAATGGTCACTCACACTCATGAACAGAAAGACAGCCCTATTTGTATTTTCTGCACTGGAAGGGCACAAACCTTTAAAGAAGAAAAGCAACAAGAAAACAGTATCTATGGATGGTAAAAGGGTATTTTTAACCAAGAGGTGGAGACCATTGTATAGTTGTTCGGGCATCAATGACCAGTGTTTAAGGCTGCAATTGTGAAAGTTTTCTCTGGCTTTGTAGTTTATACATTATTTGCCAAACATTGTATCATGTGATAGTATTGCTTTTAATTTGGTGAAGTCAATGGATGTTGTTTAATATCCTATTATCCTGTGTCAAACCTTGCACGTTATTATTTTCCAGTATTCTAAAGTGTAATAAGCCCACCATGAGGGGTAAGGAAATTTTCAGGAACACCCATGCAGTCTTTCAGAAAACCTAGAGAATAAACGGACTCTTGTTGCTCTCTCAATATAATTTATTGACACATAAAAGCACACCAAATGAAAGATTCAACACAAAAAATAATAGAAAGTAAATGAAAGTGTTTTTAATGATTTTGATAATTATTTGTTCATCAGTGCCTGATAATGAAAGACCATCTGTCATGGCCAATGAGAACAATTTTGGTGGACCATAGTATGCCACATCTTGAGTATCTACACGTTTAATTCCTATTTGTGTTTATGCTGAACTTACAGCTTCTCTTTTGGCTTCAGCATTTTTATAGATGAGGTCCCATTGCATATGCTGTCTGCTTTGGTCACTGCCCTCCAACATGGTTATGAATACTTTTCTGCTTTCAAGATTGCAGTCATTATTCTGAAGTCCAGTCTGGTGTGAACTAGTCTGGATAGATGAGATAAGCTCTCTTTATGCACTTTCTAGCCCCTTCCCATCTGGGGTGAGAGGTATTGCTTCTAAAAGGTAACTTGGATATCATGGGCACTTTCAAATGAGACTTTTTCCTCCCCTTGGAAATAAAATGACCAAATACCATAACCATCTTATGCACAGGTTTGTAATAACAGCTTCCAGCCTTTGCTATTGTGCTGGCACTGACTTCAACAATCGCCAAGGAGTTTGATGGGAATGGCTGCAAAGAGAGGGGAGCAGATAGATAAGTACAGATGTTTGCCTTGCACAAAGGATTTTTTAAAATGAGAATGAGCAATATGAACATCAGGTTCCCTCTCCCACCTAAGTACAAAATCTGATGGCAATACGAAGATTAGATGTTTGGACTGTATCTAGGATTAAAGTTTGTCACAGTGCCCTTCATATTGAACATGAAGGATAGAGTAAATAAAGACATCCCTAAATAAGTCTATAAGAACACCCAACTTAGTGGTGTGCCTCATGATGTAGCATCCAAGCCATTATGGTGGTCTGTTGCCACCTTCCCTATTTGCGACCAAGTTTGAGGCTGCTTGCATTGTTAAGGTTATTTACTGGACATGGCATACATGAAATTCCAGACTGCTATGCAAATTGAACAATTGGTTCATTGAAATCCTCTATCTTGTGGCTGTTGAGTTTAGGGAGTATCAATTGCATTAGGCCCTTATATCAAGGAGATATATATCTTCAGACTTTTATCCCAGAAAACTAGTCATTTGGACTGTTTGTCCTGGTTTACCTATTTACTGGTAGTAGGTACTGACATTATCAACTTGATAACAACCTCAGACTGTCTTGGAGGAGAAAAGCAGTAGAAAGAAGAAGTGCTTAGTTTCAGCATGAGCCTCTTGTTCCCCTGTGGTAAGTGTGACTGTGGCACATTTAGTATGAATTAGCCTTGCCAGCCACCAGAAAGCCCATGACAAACATGGACAACAGGATTTCAACAGTGTATTTGAGAGTGGAATGTGTGAATAGATCAATGTTGCAATTCTTCAAACATTACTGTGGTTTTGTTAGAAGCCCATTTATATCTGTTATGGATAAAAATCTCCATGATCAATTGATGAGTGCCAAGCCCTATGTATTGCTCTTAGCCTGCTGTTTTGTATTTCCTTTGAAGGCATACTAGTAGCTTACATTAGTCTTGAAGCTAAGCACGAGAAAATGAATATTAATATATAGAAACCATGACTTTTATTTGAAAACTAGATTATTTAGTTAATGGTCATTCCTTTAAATGCCTTCCACTCTCCCAAAAGGACCTAACTCAAAATAAGTACATTTTTGAAGTACAGTATTCTTTTACTTCAAGAGGCTGTCTTAAAGCATATGTTTACCTTATGTTTGCCTAATCAGCAAGACTTTTATGTCTGAAGATGAAAAGTATACTTTTTATGTACTTGACATTATTTACTCTGGCACTATATTCAGCTGTTTTTTTGAAGGTACTTTACATATTTAGTGAATAGTGCTTCATTAATTTTCTTCTTGTAGACAAAGTATCTGCCATAAGAAATTTGAATGACGTCATTAATAGAGCACATGTCAACTTGTTGTGTAAACTTTTATAAAAATTTTCTCTTATAGTTACGTTTCTTTTTGTTTTTTGTTGTTGTTGTTTTTTTTTCCAAAATGTTTCATGTTTTGGGTGTTGCACTCATTCATGTCACTTTCAGGAATGAACTGTTTTTGTCAACCCCTGTGGAATGTTGGGTAACTTATGAAGAATATCCTTTTTCTTTTTTCATCCTCTTTCCTTCTATTACTCAAGCTGAACTAACTTTTGCATGATTTCACTGCAAATGTCTCCCATGTAACCGCAGTGAAGAACATTATTTGAATATCAGTAAATTTTCAAATTGTATAATGTTACTTAATTATTGCAAGGTTATATGCAATTCAATCATTCAAAAATGAGAGTATGTTTACTTGTGAACTTAGTACACAAAGTGAGAAAGGATAAATATTTTTATTTCTTATTTTGTATTTATTTTGTTTTGAGATCCTCATCACTTTCAAGTGTAGTGTTACTTTCTCAAGTTTTTACATTATGTATTAAGGAAGTTGCAAATTGGTTGTCAAAACTTAACTTTAACCCATGTAACCTTCATATCTAATTTTTTACTTTCAACTGACATCATCAATTTCAAATCTATTTTAACCCAAAAAAAACAACACATTTGCTTAATTCCTTGCTCTCTGCATTTTTGTGACCTGAAAACTAACTGTTTAACATGTAAGTTAATTAAAATCATGTTTTTGACATTAAAATAAGTGGACAAATTTAACAAAATTATGAAATAAGGAATTGTGAAAAGGTGAGGACCTGTATATAGAAGCTGTGACTCCTTTGAGTTACAAATATTTTCAAGTACTGGGCCCCGTATTGGTCTGGTAATTCTCATGTCCTGTTTGAACTTTTGTTTTTACTAAATATATTTGATCTGCTTTCAAAGGGGAAATTGTTTCAAAAGAAAGTAGCAGCATTTCCCCCATAATTTGTTGGGTTTCTTTTTTTTTTGGTTGCAGTTGTTGTTGAAAGATCCACAATAGTTGAAAAGCTGCTGTATTCTTGAATAAAAATTGCCTGTTGAAAAATTGAATAGGTATATTAATATCATCAGGGTCGTTCTGAAACGTATAAGTGCAAAATAGCAAATAGGAATCACGGAATTCGTAGTATACATTTAGAGTGGCAAAATGAGATCGGAATATCTTATACGTTACAGCATGAACAATATTGGTGCATTTCTGTCAACCAATTTCATCTCTGACACAAATGAGAGGTGCAGCTTCCGACAAAGTTTAATTTGGTGCAAAAAAACAACAATCCGAAATTTTGTAGATATACGTTTGTGAAACAACAGCGACGATATTTCCCCCACTGAAAATTATGGGACAATCTTAAACAGTTTAAAAATAGCAGATTTGATAGTTTCCACTGTATATTTCTAGCATAAAGGTAAATGTTCTTTCTTTGAAATCAGCAGCTAATGACTCTAAAGCTTACTCCACATTGTTATCGGTCAAATTCATGTAAATCAAGCAAACGTTTGATGAATTGATGGTGTGGAGAGGAAATTGGATGAAAAGCGGACAGTTTGACAGATATGGTTGAAACTTTAGGTATGCTATTTTCCATGCCACATGCATGCGACCCAATGCATGTTTTCCTTTGATGTTCACCGGCACAGTGGAAACTTTTATAGTTTATTAAAAAATGCAAACTGCTAGTCTGCTTAATAAAAAAAATAACATTTTCAAAATCAGCATGCTTAAATTAGCAAAGTCCATGCATAGGTATCCTCATTTGAAGCTCATTTATGAAGTTTATTATTTCTCTCTTTTTAAAAAAAACTATAGGCCTACTATTGTGTGCTGTGGATGTTGAGAAGAGAGCATAGTGACGAATGAATGTAGTATAGAGATTCATTACCAGTAGATCTAGCACAGATTTACTTGTGTATGTGGATGTCATACAGTATTCAAATATAATTGACGATCATCGGACAAATTAATCTGAATGATTGCACTGTAGATGTGGAGCAGGCTTAAAACTTGGCTCTCAGTTACCAAGGAACAAGTGGATAGTCTCCATATTGTTTTTCTGCCAAACATTGCTCTTCCTTTGCTGTAGTGCAAGAAGACATTTTTTGTTCCTCCCCTAGACATACAGAATACTAGAAATATTAAACAAGATTTGTTGACCATGACTTTCATATCATATTGATAAATGCGTTTTCACTTTGTAAAAGGTTTGTGTTTGTTTGGAACATTTTGAAAATAATCCCAGGAATACTTCTTTTCCTGATTATCATCAGCATAATCTTTTCTCCAATTTATAATAGTGATGATAATGATAAAAGTAATTATAAATTAACAAAAAAAATGATGCATTGGTCTCCGCCTAATGTCCACATGCTCATGAGACTGAGAATGTGATGTGAGCCGGATGCGGATGCAAGCGAGTAAGGGCAATTGATGAGAAATGAATCCCTTTTTCCACAAACAAAATTGCTAAGAAAACAATAACTATTCAGCTATGACATTGTAAGTGTAGCTCAATTACAGAATGCACAATTCTTAAGAAAAGGCGTGGCCAGTGTCATTGAGAGCTGTGAGCAGATAAAGCACTGTCTGGCTTGCCTGTCAATAAAATTTGGTCGTGACTGATTCCCAATGAAATGAACAAGAAACGTTGTTCCATTCAATATGCAGTATATGGTGGAGATGTTGTTTATACTTTCTCATATGAATGGTTTGAGGTGTTGCATGGTGATGAATGCTTTCTTTTACTTAGACAACAAGTGCATTCCCTTTATTTGCCATGTCTGAAATGAGCTTGGTTTATCAGTGGGTAGGGGAGTCTCAATGTGTGTCATTGTTTACCTGTTGTCAGTATGAATGGTTTGAGGTGTGAGATGGTGACGGGTGTCTTCTTTTGTTATAGATGATGAGGTTGATATTATGTATTCTCCTTTTAAGAAATGTCTGAAATGAGCTACTGGCTCTTGATCCTTTTCTTTAAAAACAAAAAAAAATTCAACACGTCTCCAAAAAAGTAGATATTAGATGAAGTAATGTGGATAATGTGGTTGTTAGAGGGGTAATTTTTAAAGAAAAAAAAGTTTGGTATCCTGTAGAAATGGGGATGTGGATGTAAGGTGGAGACCACTGTAATAATGATGATATTATGATAATGATGATGATGATGATGGCGAGGATGAAGATTGTGTTGAAGATGATCATCATAATGATGACAAAAATAGAAATATTACTTATACTGATGATGATTAAGACAATAATGATAAAAATATTTTGATGATGATGTTGATGATGATGATGAATGATGATGATAATGAGGATACAGTGATGTTCATGAGGATATCTGACAAGTTATATCACTAATGATCAAATGACTTAATATGTTTCTTATGCTCTTTTTATCATTTAATGTGGTTTAAGATATAGCTGATGTCGAAATCATGGAAGAGGATGAAGATGAAGAATTTGCAGCCGATGATGAATTGCTGAGGTCATCTTTTAGAAGCTTATCAAAGAATTCTAAAGCATCCATACGTTCCACGGAGAAAGAAATACACCTTGTGGCAAGGGATAGTAAACGACGCAAAAAGAAATTGATGAAAAAACAAAGAGAATTTGAAGCTGTAAGAATCAATAAAATTAATTGTTCATGTATGTAATTAATTTTTGTTAAAGAAATTTACTTTACCCCACTCTTCTTCCCGAAAAGCAATCTCCTTCTTCCCACTACTGCGGGCATTTAGAAGAGACATGAAAAAGAAAATACCCAATGCACAATATTACCAGTATTTGAAAATGTGAGGATGTATTCAAGGCATTTGTGTATTATAAAATGTTATCTTGTGAGCTTCCTGTGTTTGAAGTGAGACAGGCATTTCTAGACATTTGTTAATACAGTCTCCTGGTTTTTTTTAAATTTTGACTGGGAATCTTAGTTTTAGAATTTTTAGGATTGCTTTAGATGAAAAGTATTGTGTTTTTCTTCCTTAGTGTGACTGAGTGAGCGCTCATGATCTGCAGCTAAAGACAAATATGTATTTTGTTGTAGTTTTAAGCATTTCCCCTTCAATAGTTTAGTTTATTGAGGACTGTGGTGGAGAGCTGTTTTCTTCTTTGTTAGCATGCTCTTTACTCATTGGCTAAGTTTCTTCACTTTTTTTCCCCAGTCTTCTTCATTTTCTTGATAATAAAATGAATTCCCCATACAATTTTAGAAAGCAAAAAAAAAAAAAAAGAAAATTAAAATGATTCAGGCTGGCATTTGCCACTTTCACACCCAGGTCTTTGGCTTGGTTAATGTAGGTCATGCCGATTTGGCTACAGCACAAAGGGAAGAAGATGTTATAAGGGACAAATAGGAGACAAATACTGTGGGGTCTGCTTAAGATAAAGTTCTTCGCACAGATCAGGAAGTTTACCTTAAACAAGTTTTATCATAA
>JAOYNN010078310.1:0-11974 GCA_025770095.1 Goniobranchus kuniei | reverse complement strand
AAAAGTTGTATCCTCATTTCATCATATAATGAGCAAAGGCAGGTACCGTTGTCTGAATCAATGTGACCGCCATTGATAAGAATCGCATTGCCCGCATTGTCAGACTGGTTTGCAAAAATGCAGTCCCCACAGGCAACGTAGAGGGCTAAAGCTGGAGGGCCGTCCTTAAAAATGCAGTCCCCGCATGCATCGGTTAGAGTTATAGCGGGACTGCATTTTTACAGTCCCCGAGGTTTGAGGGTTAATGTGTTGTTGGTAAATTGTCATATCAATTAGTCCACTTCTGCCTCTGTAAAATGCTTTGACTTTTGTTCTCTCTTTTCCTCTTATACATCCTCTTTAGGGGCACAGATGGCTCAATGGTTAATGCATCGGCTTAGGACCGGGAGGTCCTGGGTTCAATTCCCACCAATCACTACTGGTGTTTTTTCCTTAAGCAAGAAAATTTACCCTTATTGCTTCTCTCAACTCAGGTGTTAAATGAGTACCTAGCAATAGGCTGGTATTGTTGTGCAAAATGTGCTACACTTTACTGTGTACCCCCCTTGGGGTATGCCGCCTAGTGAACACTTGTGAAGCACGCCGAGCGCATAGTGGATTTAGCGCCATGTAAAAGCACATGTAAAAAAAATATATCCCATTTTTTAAAGATTTGCTTATGTCCTACTAGATGTGAATGTGTGATCATTAGTTAGAACTATCATGGAATTTCTGTGCACTTTTTCAAGTTCTTCTGTTGGATTTTTTGTTCTGAGAGTTCCAGATGTCCATGTTCTAAAACATGTTTTATTAGGGTTTTATAGCACTTTTTCTCCACTGGTTTTGGGGTAATGCAGATAAATTTGTTTTATTCTTTCCTTATTATCCCAAGGCAGTAAGTTTAGAATAAAAATGATGGCAAACATATAGTTTGAAGTAGAGTGATAAAAAATGTTACAGGTGAAATATATTGCACATGAATTTCAATGTGAACATGAGTTTTTCATGCAGTTGTAGTTGTTGAAAAAAGGGTTTTGTTTTTTTGCTTTCATTTTCTATTTTGCAGGCCTCCAAATCAAAGGTCAAAAAGCCAGCGACTCAAACTCTTAATCATAAAAGGTAAGACTTTGTCTTCGTGTTAGAATTATTTACAATGAATTAAAAATTTTTTTAAATTCTGATTGTATCTTTAATTTTCTCATAGAGTATTTAGAGTCCATGTACTTCCTTATGTCAGAGTACATTTTCTCCTTAAATATATGAGAATTTAAATCTTATATCTATGTATATTGCACTGCCAGTTATCAGGCGCACACTTTCCCCATCGAAAATGTCCGATAAGTGAACATGTCGGATAAGAGAATTTGAATCAGGGTAAACCTTCTGAATCATGATATGTATTTAAAAACAAAAGAAAGTCTCAGAACAGCACAACAGTGCAGTGAATAGAAAATATTGTAACCATCCTCCCTTGTGGGTGATGATGGTATAATGCATGTTGCAAGGAAAGATCAAGGTGAGCTGTGTGGCTCAATTTTTTTTCTTTCAGTGAAGTGTCTCGGATAAGTGAACCATTCTAATGAGAAAAAAATACCATTTGCTGTCAATGTTGGAATCAGATAATTGGACTTTTCATCCGACAATAGTAAATATATAAGCTCAAGTTTTTGTACCCAGCCAATATTTCAGTTTAAAAGAAGCATGTCGAATAACATTGTGAGATAACTAGCAGTAGATTGTATACATACATGTGTGATTTTGTTCCCCCCACCCTGTCCCCTTACTTTATGGCAAGAAAGGAGAAAAAGAATCTAACAAACCCACTAGGTGGCTTGGTAACAAACATCCCAAATTTGGGAAGATATCATTGGCAGTTCAAATACACAGACACTATGATCTTTATTGATGAGAGAGTGGAGGATCGTTGAACAGGACTAGCTGGAGTCCCTTCTTGCAACCCTTACCTGCCCCGAGAGTATTACATCATGTGCATCTCATTCTTGGTGGGACAAACACACACACAGAAAGAAAAACAACAACAAACTCCCCTCCCACCCTCCCTGCCTGATAAAATCTTTGTTTTTGTATTTTGTTGTTGTTGATATCTTTTTAAAAAAACAAACCCACAGATATTTGTTGCTAAAAGTATTAATAGATAGTTAATTAATACTTAAATAGCAAACTGTTTCCTTTTATACCTGTACTGGCTTACTATGCGAGTCTTGATTTAACTTGATGTGTATGTAACGCAATACATACAATTTTTGTATCTTCTTCATCACTATCAGCCTGCCTCTTAAGCAAGCATCCCATGGCACAAAGAGAACACCTGTACCAGGAGGAAAAAATAAACTCCCGAGATCAGAGACAGGTTCTTGTAATCAGGGATCAGTCAAAGTTGTGTCTAAGACAAAACGTAAGTTTTATTGTTGAGAAGTGAAGTTTAAGACAAAGAGTTTTACCCACTTGGAGGTTATATTATCTTTTTCCAAGTGTCATTTGAAAGAATATCCAAAAGACTTAAGAGCAGATGAAATTAGAAATGATTATTTTCACAAAATATGCCTTTGATTTAGTTTGTTTTATAAGGTTAATCTTATTAAGCAGAATTACGGTCTCTATGTTTTATCCATATTGCTTGAATTATGAATGGAGATTTAGACTACATAAAAGCTTTGTATTACAGTAGAACTCGGAAATAATGAGTCGGACTTGTCTAATGCTAATTACTCACTATTTCAGAGTTCTAGCTATTCCCGAGCAGCCTAAAATAGTCATGAAAGGCTATTCAGTAGCTTGAAGAAAAAGTGTAGCTGTGAGGTCAGTGCGTTGGACTTGTAAACATGGGGGTTCGAGTTCGATGCCAGGTCGGGCAGTGGTGCTGTTTAGTCCTTGGGAAAGGCTATTTACATACATTTCCTCACCCCACTGAGGTGTTATTGAGTACCCGACCATAGGCAGTATGCTAGAGCAAGTGCGCCTGTAAAAGGCTGCATCTCCCTATCTCCAAACAGAGTTGAGAAGATATTTGTTTGGAAAAGGCCTATCGGGGAACCCTTGTGAAGCGCTTTGAACACATTTAGTGGATTTAGCGCTATATAAAAGCTCAGATTTTTATATATTTTTTTTTTATTGGACATAATTGCAAAGGAAACAATGAATAGGGTAGACTAGAATATCCACGATGTGCACAGGATGAGTCAAAAGGAAGGAAAAAAGGTGGGGGAAGATTAGCTTCTAGACCTGTGAGTGTGTGTGTGTTTGTACACACTATGTGTATTCATGTTTAATGTGTGCAAGTGCGATGCTGAGATGACGTAAAATTCTGCTACCTTAGACTATGCGTTAGGTTACAGCTGGCCGGGCCATGTAAGCGAGATGTAGATTCTGAGACCTCGATACACTGTATGCAGGCCTACATGTACGTATATCACTTTTCCCCGTGAGTCGAGTCTAGCCTACTGCATGTAAACAACACTCCAACTCCTATGACCTCCCCACCCTCCCACCACTCTCGATTCCACTCCCCTCTCTCATCAAGCGAAGTGGCTATGCAAGGCCCTTTCCCGCCCGGGGCTAATCTTTTACTTCTATGAAAAGGAATAGAAAAGAAAGGAAAAGCAAATTTAGTCATTTAGTCAATTTCTTGGCCTATTTTACCCTCTGTAGTCCTAAGTTTGGGGGAGGAAATACTGGCTATTTCTGAGTTGACCTCTTTTTCATACTTGCTACTTTCATGCTACTTTTATTGACTCAAATAAAGGGAAAAAAAGGAGGATTCAGATTTTACTCGCTATTTCCAAGCTCTTGCTATTTCCGAGTTCGTTACTTTCATGTTTTACTGTAATGTCTTGATCAATTATGTCATGCTTTGTAGTTTGTTTGTTTTTTTAAAAGAGGAATTGTTTCATGGAAATGAAAAGCATCTAGTTTTTGTGAGCATGTTAGAAGAATTGTAAATGAGAAAAGATTTATAACGATTTTGCATTTTTAACATTAGCTCCATTTTTGTCCTCTTCCTCTTCTTTTTCCACATCTTTTTAGATGTTTCTCTTTTAATGCTTAAAATCGTAAATAACAATGATGAGATACAGTTTGTATTGACACTTGGATTTTTCTTAATGGTTAAAAGTAGTATTTTATGGAAGAGGATTTTCTTATGAAGGAATGAGACGTTTATGGAGTTTATTTGATTTAGTATGGTCAGTTATCTTTTTAGACTTTCAAGCTCACTAACTGCACTGCCATTTTTTATTCATTGGCAGGAAGTTTCCTTCCTTAGATAGACTATTCACCCTTCAGAAATGTATATTATACTTTAGGCTGGATGGAAAAAACTTGTTTAAGATAAATAGTTTCTGACTCTATGTGATGCCACAAAAATCACATCAGGGAAGTTGTAGGTTAATATGAATCTGTCCTTTTTTTTTTCTTTTTTTTAAAATCAGTTTCAAAACCTGGAGAGGGGAACAAAATCAGAGCAGCTGATTTAAGTGCTGAAAGTGGAAGAGGAGATGACGTTATCTCCCAGATGCAACTGTGTGAGAAGTCAGCTAGAGAAAGACAGAATGACATTGAGATTCCAACTGCAGGTCCTAATGAAAGTAAGCAGACTTGCACAGTCTTTCCTCCTGTTTTGAATAAAAAATAAAGTAGTCCTTTTCTTGCTGGATCAGCTCATAGGGCCAGAACTTATCCCAGTTTCTGTAGCATGAAGCGCACGATGACAGACTTTGTCCATCCCCCTCTTAAAAGGATGCTAGTCTATTGCAGAGTACTTTTTTAGCCAAAGCTGTACCCATTTTCACCTGGATCGAGTGTAGAGACAGGTGTAAATTTTATTGTTTAATCTATAGCGAGAATCGAATCTGTTTTCTCTCAGTCTGGAGGCTAGTGCTCTACCACTGAGCTTTAGCGGACCCCCTCTTTTGAATAATGAATTGAGAATCGTCTTCTGGTTGCCTCTTTCATGATCTTGATTTCACATTACTGGAGAATCAGATTAAAAAAAACCTTTCATCCTTATAATCATCGTCACCGTCAGTATCTTGCTGATAGTTGTTGAGGATTGACGTCACACTCTTCTACAACTCTCAAGCAAGTTTGTTCTTATCAGGGTGTAAACATCTCTCCTCTCAGTCTCTTTGTCGTCTCTTCAAATTGTTTTTCTCTTTCGAGTCCTTGAGGTCTTTTTTTGACCAGATGCTGCATTTCTGTCTTTTCATTATGTAGCCACAAAAGTTTTTGTCTATGTTATTATTACTTTGTTTAAAGGATTTCTCTGTTTCTACTTTTTGGGGAATTTGTTGTTGGCTTTTTCTTTTGTCCATAGAATTTAAAAATTCTTTTTAGATACCACATCTGTGTTGCTTATATCCTCCCTAATAAATTTTAGTTGATGCTTCTTCTTTCACTTCCATATGAGTGGACAGGTTCAATGTACTACCACTACTCTTGTTCTCATTTGTATCAATAGTTTCATGTTTGTCAGAAGTTTTTTCTTTTTTAAAAATTGATAAGTGGATCAACATCTCATTTTCATTCTGTGGTTTCCACAATTTCTTTATGAGATCCAAAAGAAGTCATTTGTACAATTACAATATTTTATGTCTGAATTGATATCATAAATAATGTTTGAGTTGAGTGCCTCTTGCATTTGCCGTTGAGTTGAAATTTTACAAAATTGAGGATAGTTACTAATATGGCTGCAAGCTATGGTTTGGTTTGCATGCACACATTTTTAATTCATTGATTTGAGCAAACTTATTCATAGTGAAGGACTCACTGTGTGAAGAGGAAAAGAAGTGATGGTGAGGATATTAAAAAATGAAAATCTTCTTTTTCCTCATTTTTCAAAATTTCATGATCTGTGTATCCTTTTTATTTCTCTTCATTTTGATATGAAATCATTAAAAATGATACCTTGAGTCCTTTGCTGTCAAATGTTATTCTTCTTGGCTTTATTCCACAGGACTTTCCATGGTTTCCCCTCCACCAAACCCCACTGGAAATCCGAATGTGCCAGAGGTCAGGACTCCTTTCAACAAACGCCTGATTTCATCAACTCCTGACCCCGAAAGGCTTCTGGAAAAAGAGGAGCTGTCTGCCTTTGTACAGCCCCCTGGCTATGATCTAATTCCCCCATCATCTCCGCAGCTTGTTCCAGAGAGAGATCCAGGAGCTAATGAAAAGCCAAAGCTAACCCTCAGTGGAATTGGTGAATTTCTAAAACAGCAGAGACAGAATCAGTTGGTCTGGCAGCAGCAGTTGGCTCAACTTCAGTTGACAAATCCATCTTCAAACTCAGGGGGCCAAAACTCTTCAGCGTTTTATCAATGGTTGGGAATGAAGTCCACCGCTCAGTCAAATCTAGACCCAGTTCGAGTTGTAGAGTCAAATATCGAAGGCAATTTTTGCGAAAATCGACTTCCAAAAGCAGAATGGGTCGAGGAATGTACTGCTGCTGAACAATATCCTTTGTCCGAGGACCGAAATTCCAATCAGGACAAACTGTTAGATAACCATGATCTTGGTTCTCAGAAGGGTGATGATAAATCTGCTCCTTACACAACATTTGGTGCCTCTTCAGCCAAGCAAGAAAAATGGGGGAATGTTCTCTTGCGTGATTCTGACCTGGCAGAGGCTTCTGCCATCAACGAGCTGGGTGTGAGAAAAAAAGGAAATCAGATCAATCCTGTGCCTTCTAAGTCGGACAGCGTATCAGCTTTTTATGATAAATTTGCATCATTGAAGCCAAAATCTTCATCGAAAGGAGCTGTCAATGCTGAAACACTTCCAGACCTTGAAACTGACAGGCTTAGATCTCAACCTCCGTCTGTTGTTTCTAAATTTGGGCAAACATTGAAGGCAATGGAAAGTAGGTCAAAGGGAAAAGGTACAGGTATTTTAACGAAGGAAAGCAAAAAGAAAAAGGAAAAAGATCCAAGTGTAGATGAAAGAGGAGTTGATATTCCACCACTGCAGACTGCAGCTGAAAGGGAGCATCCTGCTGTAATTGATTTTGACTTGGGACCATCAGAGGATAAGAAATCGGATGATGTGAATGTTTCCCTGAGTACATGTTCAGAGGAAGTAAATACATTACTTTCTTCTGAGGCAGGGAGTGGCCAAAGAAATGCTCACGTTATTAATCCAATTCATACTGCTTCCTATTCTAAAAAACCTGAAGATATTGATACAAAACCTATGAATCTCAACAACAGTGATAAATTGTCAATACTCAAAGTACTCACTGATACTGTCACTGATAGAGATATAGATGTTGATCCTGGAATAGAGAGTAGTTCAAATATTTCACAGGAGGTCAGATTGATAGGAAAGAATGCCGCCGATTTTCTAGAATCACCAAAGGAGATGACAATTGAGACATCGGATCAAACAGGGAATGACAAAGACAACTCTAACAGTAATGGAAATCACCATTCAGAGCTGCAGTCTGTTCACTCTCCAGTCATTTCGGAGACGAAGGGAAGCAGTGAATCAGTGAAATGTGAAGAGAACAATGAGCCTGCAACTGAGAGTGCAAAGATTGAGACGGAGGGAGGAGGAAACATAAACCAGAATTACAATGGGGAGGAGAGACCAGATCTCGATCTGAGGTACTTAGATAAGATGGCGGACCCAACTCTTCATAACATTGCATGTCGACTGGCTTTGAAAGCTACTACAGTCCGTGAGTATCTATCTTGTCCTGTGCATTTAAAAGAAAATTTATTTTAGCTTATAACCAGTCTTCTTCCTTTTGTATTTGTTTCAGTCTTCTTTTTTGTTTTTGTTTCTTTTATGATTTCATCCAAAACGAAAAATACAAGGGCAAGAAAAAAATGAGGGCTCATGCATTCTGAGATCCTTTTGCACAGTTTGTTAAGAAACAGAACCTCATTATATTAGTCCACATGCTTTGTTTAGACTGATACACCTTTTTTTTTTATGGATGGCATTGTTGTTGTTGTTGTTGTTGTTGTTGTTGTTATCCTATGCTGATGAGTTATTCACTCTTATAGAGACAGGGCCAGACGGATGTATCTGCAAGTCTTTTGAAGCTGTCTCAGAGGCCCATAAAGGGTATTTCTAGTAGTTGGTTCACTTGGGAGATATTTTTGTCGTTGTTTGTTCAATTTTTCACTGTTGAGAATATGTTGAGTGGTTTCATAATCACACAGACAGCAGTGGTGTTCATGGGTGGGATTAAACGTGTTCAGATTATAGTTGGTTACTGAACTCTTCATTGGATACAATTATTAAATAATTCCATTTTCATTAAAAATTTCAATTAATACTAAATTATTCAGCTTTACCTTGTGATCTAGGATCTAGATTTAGATTCTAAATTTAGATAGATCTAGATCTATATCTAGATTAGTTCTAGATCTAGAATTTAGATCTATGAATTTATTGTTCTCCTTTTCATATTTGCATCAATTAAGTCTACACAGATTAGATCTGTGGTCATAAAATCACATCATTCCCCTGATTTAATTCATTTAGAAAATTTAGACTTATTACCTTATACCTTACCTTTGCACTGTAGCCCAAGGGGGCTGTAAGGGTGTTAATGACGTCTTGACTACCATCCTCCATTCTTCGTTGTTTCCGGCCAGTCTCAGGGTCTTAGCGAGGGGCTGTCCTGTCCACTCCTTGTCTTCCCATTTTTTTGTTGTTGTTGCGTACCTCTCTTCCTCCTTCCAGGTACTGTGCCCTTCAAAGCCTTTTGCTCTTATGACATGGCCGTACCATTTTAATTTCCTGGTCTTTACGATGGTGAGGAGATCATCGTGTGGACAAATTGCTGCCCAGAATTTATTTTTGACTGCAGTGTTAGTGATATGGTCCGTGTAGGATGCCAAAAAGCTTTCTGAAGCATTTCATTTCGAAAGCTTTGATCCTCCTTTTGAAATCTTCTGTAAGGGTCCAGGATTCGCAAGTGTAGAGGAATGTGGAAGTGATGATAGAGCGAAATAGATATTTTTTGTTATTAGGCCTACCTGAGAACATAATAAAGATTATAAAACAGATTAGCGCGAGATAGTTAAGTGTTGAATCGCAGAGGATACAACTATAGATTGCGCCTAGTGGTTATGGATATCATGTTAAATCTACGCTTTTGTATTCAACATGATGGCCTTAACACAGTATCAGGGATGTAAATCTATCCTAGTTTCTAGGAATTTCTAGGCAAAAAAAAATATTGGCGCAATTGTCCATGTTTGTGTGTCAAGTACCAAAACGTCAAGTTACAAGCCTCTTCAATAATAAAATTGCTGTCCCATACTTTAAATTAAATTTCGTACCTACAACTATAATGTAATAGGCCTATTTAATTGCCAATGAAGTTGGGGTCACTTAGTAGCATAGCCTATAGGCCTAGCCTACAATCTGGGCCTGTAGAAACCAATGAGTATTCTTACCGCCAGAGAAATACAATTCATGAATTGCTCTATAGGCAGCAAAAGAATTCTCAAACGGATCATTTTTTTCCTAGTGGATGGCTTGGAAGGTGACGAGTGTTTTTCCTGGGCCTAGCATACAATGCTTTTCTAGTGTAAGACTAGGAAATATTGCAGTTTCGAAATCGGTTTGAGCGATTTCAATTCAGACCAGATAGGCCGAGCTAAGACATAGGGCCTAGTGGATACAACCGCGGTATGGAGTATTTTGATATGTGATGCTTCGTGAAGAGTTCTGAGTCCGATTAATGTGGGGAAAAAAAATTGTGGCACCCTGTGTTTATGTCGTTGATCGGCAATGGGGGCGAAATTGTTTCAAGACTGTGAAAAGTAGATTCAAGTGGGAATGTTTTGTCAGAATGCGACGGCTGAAATCTATAAGATCAAGATCTAGACTTGTGTGAAAAACTTGATTCAGATGGATTAGCGAGGTAGGCATTTTGTACAATTGTGCTGAACAGTAGGTAAATCTCAGCTTGGCTTGTCTTGAGGCTCATTAAAATAAAAGCAGCACTCATATGCCTGTACTGTAGGGGCTAGAATATTTAGGACTAAAACTGATCATGAGATGCTAAATATAGATTAAAAAGCTAGGCCTAAGAACAAGAAGCATGTGCGAGTGCTAGATGTACAGTAATTAGCTGAAGTTGTCTTTCTATCATCAGCTCCAAAATGAACCTCTGTTGGATAAAGGGAAAAGGTTTACCGAGCAGAATATGCCTGTAGATCTAGATCTAGATCTAGAGTAGATCTGTATTCTAGGTAGTATGCACACAAAATGGTGGTGGTAGGTCTAAGCTTAGGATGAATTGCTAGAATTCAAATCTAAATAGCCTAAATCTAGACCAGAGTCTAGTTTTTGTTATTTGTTATTTGTAGTTCTGTGTGTTTTTTAAATACAGTAGTCACTGGATCAACTCATGCCCACTGGTCGCAGAGAAAAGCGTGTCTTAAAGCATGCCGTGCCTTTATGGGAAGGGCAATCACGCATAATAGGCCTTTGAACAGAAGCCCCGCCCTTCCATCTCTTCTTACACTCGCCCAGCTGTATTTTCTCTAACCTGTACGTTATTGTGACCTGGCTTGGCTTAATCTGCCTCAGCCAATTATATCGCCATATCTTGTCTCAATCCTATGCATGGACACATGTATTGGTCTAGTGATTTTCAAACTTGTCATCAACAAACTGTTATGTCTAGTCAGCCAGTCTTAGCCATCAGTGAAGCACTGTGATGAGAGGTGGGATAACCAATTGCTCTACAAAAGATCGGTTTTATGGCAAATTATGGCTAGACACAAAGTCGCATTACAAAAAATAAAGTGTCTTTATGCTTGTTGACTGTGTGTTTATGCACACTTATCATATAGTAAAAATTTGGTCTGCAGACCTCGGCATGTGTTTATCCAGTGACCACTGTTTTTATTTATTATTACTAGAATCTGGAACATCTCACTTCGATAAGTTATGAATTTCTTAAAAACTGTGTATTTAACTTATGCAAAGCTTATGCAAAGCTGGGTGTCTCTCTTTGTAAAGTGTTAATGATTAATTTGTTGTTTGTGAAATATTTTGTTGGTATGTCATTTATGTTGCAAAAATTTGAATGGCTGTGGCACAAATGAAGAAACTAATGCTAGAAAAGAAAAACAAAAGTAACAACCACAGATGGTCAACTATACTGTTCATCTAAATGTTGAAAAGTTCAAGCAGTACACACTTCTGGCCATAACCATGAGCCTTTCATAGAAGAGAAATTTCCAAATGTCATTTGTTTATGACATTATATATTTCATTGATATATTTCCTTTTCTTTTCAACTATAGGATCGTGCTCATAGAATTGGTCAGAAGAAGCAAGTACGTGTTTTCAGATTCATCACTGAGAATACTGTTGAAGAGAGAATCGTGGAAAGAGCAGAAATGAAGCTCAGATTAGATAATGTCGTCATCCAGCAAGGTAATTAAATGGAATCTTGATTTCCAGAGCAGTATAGTATATACTTAAACAAATGACCTTTGTTTGGGGTCGCTGTATTATTTACAGTTATTGTTATTGTGCATTTCTTCTCCAATGTTGAAGCTGAATTTCTTCAGAAGTTTGAGGAAAAGGCTTTTGCAGACATGCCATTCATATGGATTATATCTGTTTCATATGGATTTTTTCTGAAAAATTGAGGCTATACAGATTTACTGATTCACTGCCCTGCATATGGCCTTTTCGAATTACTGTGAAAAATAAAAGTAAGACATGATGTCCGAGATGTGTGTTCGCCAATCATCTGCCACAAATTCCAAGCAGCCGAATGCAATGGTCAGAGGCTGTAGTTGTGATTGTTGCGCGTTTTGGAACCCATCGCCGGCATGTGCGGACGTGCGTGCTAAATGAAGTTTGTGTGTTTCCGTCGCTGGCAAAACGTCGGCCAAAGCATGCCGGCAGTTTGAAATTTCTCCTGTAAGCAAGAGAGAGAGAGAGAGAGAGAGAGAGAGAGAGAGAGAGAGAGAGAGAGAGAGAGAGAGAGAGAGAGAGA
>JAOYNN010078088.1:0-11974 GCA_025770095.1 Goniobranchus kuniei | reverse complement strand
ATTATGCCGTATGCCTAGTATAATTAGGGCTCTACCCCTAATTCCCCTATACCCAGTCATGGGTTCGGGACCAACTTTACTTTTATAGGCCTAGCCAAGGCCTATATAGAGAAAGAATAGTCGATCTAGAAATCTCGTCCAGACCTTTCTAGAATCTAGGTTTAGTTCTGGTACAGATGTTTTATATGAGGACTGATTTGTTTGTATCTACTATGTGTGCGGGACATTTGGAGTTCAGACAATTTTATCACCTGCTGTTTACAGGTCTAGGAAAACATAAATGTTAGTATACTTTCAGCATTATTCAGGATTAATATCCTTCAGATTTGTTCTGATTACAGAATTTGTTATATTTGCCTCCATGATTTATTTCGGCATCTCTATTCTAATATTGCAGCTGATGTTTCAGACGTTTTTTTTCGTCTAGCATTTACAAACCTGGTGATATTTGTTCTGCATTTTATTGTTCTTTTCTCACAAATCCTGTGTTCAAAATCCTATCCATCCTCTTTAATAATCTTGAATCCAAATCTTAATTGTTTCCTTTCTTTTTTGTTGTTTGTTTTATTTACAGATAGCAGTTTCCATGAATTCTGGGCTGTCAAATTTGACATTACCTGATTATGTAATTGCTTACATTAATCTGAGTAAATCTGGGAGATTACCTTTAGTTTTGGCAGTCTCTTCGTTCCACCTCAGACATTTCTTAATTTCAATGCCGCCTCAGTAGTGATATGATGGCTTGCCACTATGTAAAGTAGTCTGGTTTCTCTTCTTTGCAGAAAGAAGCAACCCTTGCAGATGATGACATTTTACAAGGACTGATGGGGACTATGGGAAAGAAGGAAGCATCTGTCAGTGGGTTGGAAAAATCTTCCAAAGTAGCTGAGACAGTGAAAAGGTATAAGCTAAGTTTTATTTGTCCTTTGTAGTGTGGTTTATGTTTCTCCGTTCTCTGAATGCTAAGCTTAAATTCACATATTATTTTCTATCCTGATATTGACACGCTTGAGTCAATGGTATAGTTCGTTCCAAAATTAGTGCCTGTGGATGTAGCCAATTTTCTAAAAAACTACTGCATATTCAGTGCTGAATTTTTGCATGCAGTGTTAGAATAAGTCTGCCATTACAAATTTTGAATAATAAATGTGTAGCATTTATAGTTTTCTCAAAGCGGCAAATTCCTTTGATGTTTTGCTCAGTTTTGAATTAAGGGACGACAACTTATAGAACGTTTACGGTATTGTTAGTTTGGCTTCAATAGTAATGCACTTCAAGGCAATGCTTCTGATGGTGATAATTCTGCAATGCAAATCAGTGATGCAACGCTAGTGTAGGGTTATAACTTTGTCATACCATCTGTGTGGTTGTGTGAAACTTAGAAATCATTTAACTCTAAAACACGTGTTTCTCAGTAAAACTGTGAACGGAGATTGTACTCACAACAAGCGCTTGCAGGGTGTCAAAAGTTAGAGTAGATACAGTACTGTAAGCCATCGAAATATTTATCCTAAGCGTTACCCATATATTATGTTGCGCAGAGAAGCAAACTTTACAAATTTTCCGTTTTCTAATGAGCGCAAAATATAACGTCAAGGATAACATAAGGCTACATGCAAAGTTTCAATAGATTTCAACAGATGGATTAAAAGATAAAGGGCCATTCTGAACAGACTATAGTTTGTATTTTCTCTCTCCCTTTTCTAGAGCTCCATACAACCCATTTCAGACGAGTTCTAAAAGGCGCAAGGATGTCCCACCACCCCCTAAAGCTGTAAAGAAGGAATTGTTGTACACTCCTACTGCATCGACTGCCATGAGCACTACAATGACCCCTCCCATTTCTCCTGCTCCTAAAGAGACTTATCAGCAACCTGTGATTGTGAAACAAGAGATAGAAGACCTAGATTTCCAGACGAATGTGATACCAGATGTGCCAGTGAAAGAAGTAACTGCCCTTGCTGGTGAGATGTGTTGTTTGTTGGTTTTTCAAATTGTTTTGTGTGTATGTGTTTACATTGATGGTCTTGTTGAGGTATATGTGTTTTGCTTTGTTTTTTGTTGGATTTTTTTTTTGCTCCTGACTTTGGATTTCCCCCCTCCTTGCCTACCCCTCACTAACTTCATCAGAGGCACCCATGAGACATTTCTATTTTTAGACTATATGCTGTTCATTGAGAAGTGTTCACTATGTCACTGCCAGTGTCATGAGTTGTTGTCATGGGTGGAGTGACCTGGGCTTCTAATTGTCTGGTGTTTTGTTGTTGATTGAGAGACTTGACTTGAATGCTGAATGCTTGTTAGCATTTGTTCACTTGCTTATATAGCACTTGTCTGTTTAGTGACTCTGTCAGACAGAATTTCAGATGGAACCTTTGGTCGCTGTCCTGTTACTGCTGCATATGCATGTAGTAGTTGTGGATTTAATTAATTTACTCTCATGTTCCCTTTCAGATTTTTGTGATGTGGTTTCTATACATTCATATCACATTCGTTTGAGAGGGAATCTGGGCGTTTTTGCTTAAACTAGAGTAGAGGTTTTCCTGAATGTGACACGAAATCTGCCCAGCCCGTTTTCTTCCTGTGATGTGTTATTTCTTTTGATCATATCACAGTAGGTAGACGGGCGGGGAAGATATCAACCCTGTCATCAGTTTGGCGTTTTCCGTTACGATTCAGATATCTTCCTATTTGGCTCATGTATCTGCCCATCAGTTTGATGTGATGTGCTTCGAACCACCATATCACAGTCAATTGATGGCCGAGGAATGCAGTCATTGGCTTCAGGTTTTTAATTTCGTGTTGTTTTTGTGAAAATTCGCTAAAGAGGATGTTAGCAAAACTGTAATTCAAGATGCTTATCTCATCTGTTTTAGGTTTTAATTGTAATGTTGGAAATGGACCAATGCCTTAAGATATCCGATGATTGATGCTAATATTCTGACTTGGCTAATTGTTGAAGTTTACTGAGACGTTAATTCTTGTTCGTGTTCTTTGAACGATTTACAGACCATCATTGGTAAAGGATTCATCTAAAGCATAGTTAATTTCCGTTAACTGTTAATACTCGAGAATGGCAGGGGTGGAAGAACACCCCATTGCTACTCACACACCATTTGTATTGTTAATTTGAAATCTTAGGTATTGATCTTTGGATTCATCATGAAGACATTGATTCAGGGTAGACTTATATTCCTGCCCAGTTCCTGCGATTTGTTACCATTCCTTCACATCACAGTTGCTGAGTGGGCATATCAGTTCTATCATTATTAAGAATGTCGTTTATTTCTCCCCTTGGATTGTCCTCAGCCCTTTGCTGCCGGAGCCTCTAGTGATTTGTTTGGCCCTCTGCCTTCCATCAAATGGCTTTGATGTGATTTTATTGGCCATATCACAGTCATTGGATGGGCTGTAAAGGAGCTTATAACCATTAGCTAGTTTTCAGCAGTTTTTTTTTTAGATCTACACGTCTCTAACAACAGGTGTAACAGTCTTGTTCATTGACTTGTGATGTGTTTTGGCTTGTCATATCACAGTCAATGGATGGGCGTGTTGGCCTTTGAAGTCCTATGACCTGAAGGCTGTTTTTTTATGTGTTTCTGCTCCTCTCGTTAATTGGTTAGTGATTTGTTGCTGTTCAAATCACAGCCAATTGATGGGTGGAGAGGATTCATTGTTTTGAGCAGCAAATGGTACAGATTTCCGAGCATACGTTTTCAGTGTGATCAAGATTGACTTTTCTTTTGCAGCAGGACACCTGTATGATTTTGCCTTCATCGCCTTGGAACGGATTTGTGATGTGCTTTTTATAGTCGTATCACAGTCCGTTGCAGGCCGGGGATTGCATTGAGAATCATCTTTGAATCGTTGTCTTTTGTATGTAATGTCACTGCTTTATTTAATATTTAACTTGGAGTTGGCATGCTTTGGTTATTTTCTTTACCCCTCAAGTGCTCTGCGATGTGTTGAATTCTATCATATCACAGTCAGTTGACGGGCCAAGCATATGACCTTTCTTCAGCTCAGTTTTTTTGTTGTTTGTTTCATTTTGTCCGCCAGATTGTTTATTATCCTGCCAGTTTCCATTCCTGTTTCAAAGCTGTTGATCCGGTATGAGAAGCACGAATCACAGTCTTGAGATGGGCGTGTGGATTGGTGACAGATCCTCATGAATATGACTGACAAAAATTATTTTACATTTGGTGTGATCATTTTATATATGATTGAGTGACTGGCATCCAGACATTTTCTTGTGAAATCTATTTCTTTTTTGTCCTTGTGTTATATCTTTTGTTCCCTCATGATATCCCACACCATTGATTTTGATGTTTGCCATCGTGCAGTGCTCAGTGTCCCTCTAATCAACCTGTCATTCTGGCTGTTATGGAGTATGTTGAAAACATCACAGCCAGTTTGATGGGCTGAATGGAGTGAGCTTTATCACCATGTCAGTGCTGCTTTCTTTGTTTGCACACCCAGTGTTTCATGTTGTCTGGATCCGTTACTGCTCAGAAGTTGATTCTCGGCTTAGGGCTTAAGTGTCGGACATGGCAAGTGTACTGTCTTGATTTAGTTGCTGAAGCCGCCAGATGGATGGTGATATGTGCCTGTGAGGTCCTAATTCATATCACATCCTTTTGGTGGGCTTGACAACTTCATTTCCATCATACCATACTCATTGCCCACTGCCCTGTTTTCAATGCTTCACCTGCCTCCCTGCTTTGAGAACACCTGCTGCTTATATGTTTATTTGTTTTTTTTTCTCTTTTGCTCACATCTCTTTATAACCCAAATGCATGTTTCTAACCCGTTAATTTAGTGTCTGTGCTTACTAACACTGTATTAAATCGTTCAAGCCTTGGGCTTCAACATATGTACTGTTACTGGCATTTGTTAATTTTACAGTATTGTGAATATATCACTTCATAAGTACTAGAGAATAGAAAGCTGTGTCAATATTTCATATTGTTCTATCGATTCAGTACATCCCTGTTCAAAGGAAGTTAATAGATTAGAGATGTACCACGCGTGAGATACTGCAGTTAAACATTTCCTGGAATTCAACTTTGCTTGCCACATTCTGCTGCAGACATACCGACTATTTTCATGACGTACATTATTGTCCATTGTTAGGTCGTTCCATTTTTTCAACGCAGACGTTTCACTAGATGAAGGGAGCAGATATGACACAAATATTATAGTCCATAGATGAAAGACTTCCAGCTTAACATTCCTGTGATTGTGATTGAGCTTTGCCAATCATGCAACTGAAGTACGGAAGGCTGGCTGGTATGCGCATAATTAACTCATTTTCATTCAAGTGTCGTCGTTCAATGCCTAACTAGGCTACTCCTGTGGAACTCTACGCTACACACTTTGTATTTTTAAGAGTTGTGTCGAGATAGATCTAGGCTTTATGATGGCAGGGCTTGATAGATGCCAGTCCCCCGAAGTTTTACCATAGAGTCACAGGCCAGATGGCCTTTGGCAACTTTCACCCATGAAATGTACACATTTCCTGCGTTGTGAATATGCTGTCCAGAGCAATGTTATTGTTTATGGTTATTTAGATAATTGTCCGCAGTTCCTTACTTCCATGTTCACTGTCAGTAAACCTCAGTTTGATCCAGTACATATGAAGACATTTTTTAAAAATTAGCTTGTTCCCTTGAGTACTAGTCATCGTCAGATCATATGATTTTGTGTGGTAAATTTTGTGTATGAGATGCACTGGTACAAATGGGGAACCATCTATAGGTATAAAGTTGCATCCTGTTCGCGATCATTTACAGTACAATGTCAAATTTCTTTATACTGGCAGTTAGGAATTCAGAATTTATACAATATTGGTTTTGGTACTAGGAAACTTCCATTTTCATAAATTTCAGTAGGTTTGACATTTGATAATTAGGAATTGATGTGTGCACTTTTGTTGTCATTTAAATACAAATCTCCTCAGTATGCTTTACTGTGATATTAGATTTAGATCTCGGGTAAAAAATAATTTTCAACAGAACAAAGTACCTGCCACCTATCTAAGATCAGCGCTCACTTAGTTTGCTCACCCAAATCCCACCGAGGTGAAATAAATCACTGTCAACGGGTAACCTGACCCGACTTGGCCCAAGGTCAACAGGTGTCTAGCAGCGTCGAGGCTATTATATCTTGCGCATTGTTTTTAATTGATTTCTACGGCATATGGTGTCAACACCGTTGTACTAAGCCTTTATTATTAGGTATCATCCAAACCAGAACATTTTGCAATGTACCCTGTGAAGAAATGATTATTCTCCTGTTTCCTTCTTGTGATACAAAGCCGTTTGCCACAGGTGAATTTCAGGTTTTCAGCATGTGTGCTATGTTCATTGCTTTTTTTTTTTTTAACTTGAATGTAACTCTTGATATTTCAATATTCTTAATAAGTATCGAAGCATATATTACCCCGTTCTTTCAAGTGATAAAAGAATTATCTCCCTGGCATATTAGGTGTATTGTGTTATTCATGGGTTTAGTTAGTCGTCAAGCGTTGTATAATTTATCTCTTTTACAGTAACAAGGGACATAGATTTGAATGCCACCAAGCTTCTTTATATAAACTACGCCGCATTTGAGGAAAAATAACTAAAAAAGACAAAAACAACAAAACACTACGCAGATGTGTTTTAATTTCTCGTGACCTCTTCATCATATTCAGTCTGGTATCAAAGACGAAGAGCCAAACATACATTCAATGTGGGTCTGCACGTTTGTGTGTGTGTGTGTGTGTGTGTGTGTGTGTGAGTTCATTATGCATGATGAGAATGCGTGTGTAGTAAACACATAGGCTACCGGTAGGTCTACTATTCAAATAACACACAAACAAACAAACATACGCATACATACACAGACAAGCATAAATTATTCCTATGATATGTATGTCCAAGTGTACTTACCTTGACATCCAAGGCCTTTGGTTATTTTAGATCTACGTAATCAAACGGATGAAATTCACTGATCAAAATCTACTAGAATCATTGACACCTACAGATATATTTGAATGATTTGGAGAAGCGTCATATGTTTTAGTGCTATTTGCTATCAAAACGAGGAATTGAACTATTCACGCAAACACAGATAACAATACTGTGTGGGTGAGCAAAGACAGTAGTTGAAAGGTATGCAATTTATCCTTAATAAACCCACCCCTGTCTTCATTTTCTAGCATACCTAGCGCTTAATTAGGTGATATGTAAGATGTCCAGGATTTTTTTTGAAGGTTGGATGGTCTGTTAGGGATGAAAGAATCTTTAATCGCCCTTAAATTTCTGCCAATTATTTTTTTTCAGAAACTGAAAAACAGTCACTTAGATTTGCCTAAAACCTGCCTTCTGTTTGTTTGAAAATGCACGTTTCTTAAAATAGTATGTATTATGTGTAAATATAGCATGTACTTGCATGTATTTTGCAGTGTTGTTATATGAACACTGTGGAAATATCACGTTTCACGATCGAATTTTGACTACGTGATGGAGAAAGCTGAGTTTTACCAGAAACCAATGATACCCCCTCGAAAAAGGGCTTGGTGTGTGTACCTGTAGCCAATTAAATCTACCCTTTGCATCCCTGAAACATCTTCCAATTTTTTCTAGTATCTGTTGAACTTTTGCCCCTGGACATTGAAGTGGAGATTTATCAAAAATGTAGAAGCCTTAAGATCCAAACTACAAATATTCTATGAAGCAATCAGCTGTATCAAATCCTGTCTCTTTTTCAGAACACAAAGCAATAGAAATTCCTATTCACCCAATATTAACAAAGTCACACTCAGTACTTTGCGCTCTGACAATAATCAAATGCCAGATTATTTTCCTCCCTCATGTGATTATAGTTCCAAAATATAAACTTCAAATCAATAGTCCCCTCACATCCACTATAGTACAAGTAACTTGTCATTCAGGAACCCGAAATTATAAAGAAACCCTGCCAAGACTCCAGTATATATTCCTTTCCAAGCAATTCAGCATCCCAAACTCTTTATGTAAAAATAGCTATCCAGACCAAGATATACCCAAAGCTCCTGTATTGATTGTTCACCTTGTAAACATTTAGGTGTAGAATACGAAAAAATTTTTTTTTACCGTAAGCCGTGTTTTTTCCCCACTCCGGCTATTTACACTTCTGGTAACAGTCCAGTGCAGGTAATACCAGGGTTTTTAAAGAAACTTTTTTCCTAAGGTAGACCATACCGGACTAGGAACCGCAAGGCTCAAAAGAATCAATACAGTTTGATGTGTTACAAACTCAGGGATGTACACAGTAGTCTACAATGTTAACATGACCAATTACAGGGAATGGATTATGTGCACTGCATGTGTGAATTCTTTACAGCACCATCTTAAGGTTTTTTTAATATTCTGGATATAAACAATTTGAAACCAGTCTGATGGCCTAGTATTAGAGCGTCCGCCTCGGAACAAGGAAGATGCAGGTTCGATCTCTAGCTGAGTGCAATCTAAGAATTTTAAATTGGCAATTTAGTTACTGTTTCACTTGGCACTCCGCATTATCAGAACAGTCCTGAGACAGATTGACCCGGTGTCAGTATTCTGTGACTGAGTGAGCTGTGTTATATTTTATGGCTCAAATAGCTCCTAGCATTAGCCACACTAATTGTTAATAAACAATTTTTTTGTGTGGACCTTTTGTTTTCTTTATAGTTATAGTTTGTCCTGTTTGATCATGTAATAGTTGTGAGCTTTTCTTTTTTTTCAGACCTTTCTTTTCCTCTTGAATTGTTTTGGTTACATTTCTATCTCTTCTGTGCAATAAATAATACACACTTCGCCAGAAATCAGTGAGGTCATGTTACATTCAAAATTTTCACTTAAGTTTTGACAATTGATTTTATGTTAAGTTAGAAAGTAGATTGTAATGACCTTCATTTATCTGTATTTTATTTCTCTTTTGGTTTGTGGTGGTGAGTGGTAAAGAGACGTGGCATTCCTTTCTGTCATTTCAGAAGAAGACGATGCAGATCTGTCTAACTTTGACTTCTCAGATGAGATGGATATTCCTGATGACGTCCCAAAGGATAAGCCACCTCCAAAGAAAGAACTCATCAGGTGAAATTAAGTTTTTTTTGGCATTTACCAGCCTTTTGTACCACTGAGATACAATTGTTAAATGTACAGTGTGTCACCAAAAAAAAAAGCGCACTCTGTAAAGTCTTAATAACAGCTACAGCAGAGTTGCAAACCCTCATGATTTTTCAGGCAAAAATGGCTCATCTTACACTCACGAAGTTTCACGAAATCTCAAGAATTTCGCTGGTCGGTTATTTATTTTTTTTCCAACACGAGCGATAAAAGTTGCGAACAAAGTGAAATCAAGCATTGGTCGTCTTAGTAACGATATTAGTCGAATGCTAGCAGTTAGCAGTATAAAATGCATATCTATTTCTGCCAGGAGATCGTAGAAGGTGAAGGCTAATTATTGTTAAAGAGGTTCCAAATGCCACGGAATTTCCTGGGTGGAAATTCGTTGCTTGCCCCGGAGAAACGGAAATTGGCTGTATGCTACAGAAATGGATAGTCAAATAAAGTATTTACCTGTATCTTAACGAATTTTGTGAAATAATAAAAATGCGATGATCGCATGCGATACTGCATGGTGTTAAACAATACTGCACGGTCTGGGCAATGTTTTGAGGGAAACGGGACCATTTGTAAAGGGTTACATGTGATTTCCCCTTAAGGGCAAGCAAAATTCACTCTTCGGTTAACATCATAGACGTAAGCAGGGTCAAACGCCTGTTTTTTTTGTGTTTTTGCACCTTTTTTCCCCCTTATTGTGTGTCTCCATTATCTCGTCGGCCTTAAATCAGGTCCGTTTTTAACGCCACTTTATTTATTTCTTAGTGCCTGTATTGCCGGCTGTGCGAGACAAGTCAGTTATATCGTCTTGTTATAAAATGAGACTGTGGCAGACTTGCCAACATTACGCTGAACGACGTAATTTTTACGCCATTTTGACGTCACTACGCCGATCAGGAAATTCTGATGGATTTATTGCGCTTTTTCGCTGTGACCGACTTTTTAATTCACCTCTTTCGTTTCGCTTTATGTATAGACAGTTTGTCATAAGAGTTGCCGTAGGCTAGCCAAGAGAAGTATAGGCCCTAGCCTAGGCTAGAAAGCGAGCATGGTTTTGCCGGGTGATATCTGCTTCGACTGTGACGCTATTGGCATCTGCTCGGATCTGAAGGCATGTTAGCCTAACCCAGACCTGCCAAAGCCTATGAAAAATGTGTAGTTTTTACATCTGATTATGAAAATACGAAGTGAGTCTAAAAACTGCGAATTACTGACGAAGATTAAACAAAAAATTTTTGTTATCACATGCGATACTGCATGGTGTTAAACAATACTGCATGGTCTGGGCAATGTTTTGTGAGAAGCGGGACCGTTTTAAAGGTTAACTGCGATTTCCTCTTGAGGCCAAGCAAAATTCACTCTTCGGTTAACATCATAGACGTAAGCAGGGTAAAACGTCTGTTTGTTTTGTGTTTTTCCAAAGTTTTTTTTCCTATATATTGTGTGTGACCATTATCTCATATCGGATCGTGTGTATTTTTAACGCCACATTATTTCTTTGCGCTAGTATTGCCGGCTGTGCGAGACAAGTCTATTATATCGTCTTCATATAAAAAACGGCCCAAACCCAAACATTTCACTGTCCGTGGCCCTATTTTTTTTTAAAGAAAAGAAAAAAAAATGACGGGCCCAACAAAACCCTGCTGTGACAGTCGAGGGACAATGTCGATTGATAGCTAAGCCGGTTGAGGTGGGCCGGGCGAAGGAGGATCTAGTTGTGTTCATGGGATGCACTGACGAGTATATATATATATATATAAAAAAAAAGAAAAACGATAAAGCGTTGCTGGATGGGAGAGAGAGGGCAACAAAACAAAGTGATTCCTGCTTGCTTAATCGTCTTACGCATGTGTGCAGAAGAAGAACTGTGAAAGTGTGTGTTCGACCGTGTGACTACGAATTTTGACCTAAAACTGTTAAAAGAAATATTAATTTTTATTTTGCGAGGTTGGCAGGTCTGGTCTAACTGCTAAAACTGTTTTAGGCCAACTGCCTATTCATTTCTGTTTACAAGACTGTATTTGTAGTTGGGAGAGACATGGGATGGCTTACCGTAGATCTCTAGAATGTATCTGGAAATTTTTGTTTTGTTTTGTTTTTTTTTAAGATGGGTTGACGTTCGATGTCATGATTGACAGATGCCATGAGTCACATTTTGATACTTGGTATTGTTCGTCCAAAAGGATGAGCAGATTATTGAAAATTACAATTTTCACTCTTGAGAAATGAGTAATTTTCACCCCCTCATAAGAATTTTCAGAGGAAAATCTCTGAAAAAGTTTGATATAATAGTGCGCAGATTTCTCCGAGGTTCCGAGAAAAATCTCTGAAGCTATTTTTATGATTTGATTAGTTGTTGACTTTGTGCTCCAGAAGTGAACTTGCATAGTGGAATCGAGAGCCGAGCGCGATGGATGAATAAGCCTGCTTGCCTAGACTGCTTATCTAACTGTTACGCTATCTTATCTATCTAAAGGAATTCCACACGATTGGATTTGATTGGCAGATTCTTTATCATAGGTAATTTATCGTTTTCATTGGTTAATGAACTATTTATCATAAATAGCTTTGCTATGGGCATGAAACGAGCCGACCGAAGGGTGTTGTCTCATGGCGGAGATCTATCTAGAGTAGCCAACAGTGATTGCCTTCAAAATTTTACATTAGACAAAAAAAATCTTAGATTTAAATTTAATTTACATTTAGATCTAGATCTACAATCTAATCTAGACTAATCCAGATCCCCGTAGATCTTGAATCTAGATTGGATCCCTTATTAGATTGATAATCTAGAGCCTATTATTCTAGGCTAGATTCTAGATCTAGATAGAGACTTCCATCAT